>JAVCKZ010005571.1:0-20669 GCA_034780755.1 Lepetodrilus elevatus | reverse complement strand
TCAAGCGCAATTAGTCTCAGATCGAAATTCGTTTGTCCATTATCCAGGTCAATCAACTGTGATATTATGCCTTTAAGAAAATGTATCTCGAAACCTCGTTGCTGAGTATGTGTTCATAAATGGCATATAACAAAGTATACAGAAACAATTTTAGAATTATGTTCTAAATAAGTCCAATTTTGGATGAAATCATATGCCAGAATTGCCCTTTTCTGTAGAATGACCCACGTACTTCATACAACCAGTTACTTATTGCACATGTCTCAAAAGTTTAATATATTATAATATTTCTATTACTATTTATTCATTATCTCGACGCTCCCATATTCACACACCGACACCAGTTTGCCTACGGCGGCGTCATACCTAAAGACGGTAAAAATGGGAGACAAATACGTCCCAATGAGGTACCAATCTGCCGAAACCAGCTAAGCTGGAAGGCGACTGTAAACGCGTGTAAACACACACACACACACACACACACACACACACACACACACACACACACACACACACACATGCTCCCATATGTGTGCTAGTGGTCGTGACAGATTACTTTGTCCGTGCTCAATGCTTAGAGTTATCTCCCTTCATATTGTATAAACCTAGAGAATTGATGATTCTACACCACTTGCATTCATTGATACTCCCAACTGATCTGTTATTGATAAATCAGCTTATTTTCTTGGAAGGCAGTTTGTTTGTATATACATAGACTGCTAAGTGAGCAGGAGTGTATGACCTCTCGACCGTCTGACCGATGACCAGTCACAGCGTACTCGACTAACCACGTGACTAACATAGTCCTTGTAGATAATCAAACTGCTTGCCCGGAAAATTAGCTGATTTGTCGATAATACTAGTAGATCATTTGGAAGTAAATCAATCACTGTATGTGGTGTAGGATCATCAGTTCTTTAATAGGTTTATATAATATGAATTTAATGTCTGAGATACTTTAAGAGAAATTATGAATCACATAATGACCTCTACTCCGGAATGAAATACTGTTCGGGTAAAATATAGAATCAAACCAAATACACGGCGAATTTATTTGTACAATATGTAAAGTCGCATGTAAATAATGCACAACGCAACACAGAAGCTAACTTGAGGAAGTGTCCACACATGTAAAATTCACAGTAATATTTGCTGTACACAATTCACAATCTTAGTTAACTCCACATTATCTATAAGTTAGCTTAAATGTACCCTCCAGGGTACTTTTTGTCCATTGTTTCTAAGTGTTCCCTGGCCTTCATTCTGAGGGCCACGATACTGGAACTCCGGGGGTCGGAATCGCCAAGCTTTCCACCGAGGGGGTTAAACATGCCAGCCGACAGTGAGTGGAGCTTTGAGGTAAGGGCGTTTGTAGGGAAGGAAACGGGAGAGAAGAAGTTGGTGTACGGAGTTTGTGCTTGTGTCATGACTGGACTTAGTGACGCCATGTTTTGTGTGACTGTAGTAAGCGGTTGTGGTAGCATTCCAGTCAATGTTGTTCCACTTGCAATGGGTGGAGTCAACCAAGGGTCAAGTGGCAAGGTCGAGGTCAACATGTTGGAGGTTCGCTTTGTCATCGGGGGACCTGGAAAGACTTCTGTCAGCTTCCCGCCCTCCAGCTTCTCCTGACGCCGCCATTTTGCGCGCCGATTTTGGAACCACACCTGCAAAAAAAAATATAATATTAAGTTAGAGGCATGCAATATATCACAAATATTGGTTATGACCTATTGTCGCCTAAAATATTAACGTTTTCCTGGATATATTTCTAATACGAGTGTCAACGTCATTAAACTTCAAGTATTATGATATGCATTGCTATTTATAACTGATAGTGTATTCAAAGATATCTGCGCAGTTTCGGTTATAGGGCAAGCGACGACAGAAAATGGGGTAAAAACAGGCTTGTTTATGCAACAGTACTCATTATCGCCCCCATAAAACATGACGTTGGTGTGTACTTTTCTGGTGAAATAATGTACTATTAATGTTTGTCTGGATGTAAAATAAATGTGATGCACGTATGATAAAAACGCACGGTTCGATTTTCTTAATGTTATCTTTCGGCCATTCTAAAGCGATCTCAATGACAACCAAAGTAGAAAACATAAACTACTGCAAATATTGAGGGAAATTGTGTTACACCCTAACTATATGAAAGGACATTATGGCAGAGGAACAAATATTAACAAGAGACATATTAGTTTGTCACGTGATCAATGTCACTTTCATTATTTAAAAATAAAATATACCGTAATCCAAATCAATGACCAACGCGGAAGCGCTACAGCGTAATGAGGGCGAAAATAGGTACTGGGTGATAATAGGTACCTAACCAGTATTGGTAATCGTTGTGGACTAACATATGATTCATACCGGTATATCGCGTTTGTATATCTAAAATATTAGCTACTAGTATCCTACAGAGGAAAGCCAATGACGAAACCTCTACAACGTGTAGACAATGATGTTGGTTCCCTTAGAACAAGTAATTTTAGGGAAAGAACAGCATTGGCCCACATTTCGCAACATCTCTGTTGAATTACTTATTTTCATTTCATATAGATCTACGGCGTAAAGAGAAATTACTCGAGATCATTGAAATGGCAGGATTATGAAGCATTGAAAACAGAAACGTCCAGGTCCCCGTATCACAACAGCCTCTTAAAGTTGTGAGCTCCTAAAGTTATGACACAGCATATCACCTCCTAAGTTAGATGACGATTTAAGAAGGGCTATGACTTGTGACATAGTTGTGAAACACGTTATGAGGTGATAACTCGGGTTAGGGGTTCCTAACTAGTTAGGACACCGTCGTGAAACGGGGCCCAGGTCGCTAGCACCAACACGCTCGCAATATACTTGCATCCTGTATGAGTTTCTCATGTACTACATTTACCATACATTATTAATTTAATTTAATTTATAATTATGTTTAACGGTAGTATTGCTTTCCTACTCTTGTAGGTCAAAATTGATATATCTTTAGTTTATTACACTACACATCTAATTAGATTTTCCTGAGGTGTTGACGTCATAGTTGATCTTTCCATGTGGACCTGCTTCATGGTTTGTTTTTATTCCTGTAGAATTCTGGGCAGATGTTTTAAAGATATTTCATGTGTGAATTATACAAGAGGTGTCTGTGTGTACAATTAAGGTCGAAGGTGTTCACGATAACGTTTATTTAGCATTAACATTAACATTGAACACCTTCGGGTTAGAATCATAAAATTGGAGTTGTGTGGCGTTTAGCATATGTATATCGTCTGGAACTGGCATTTCCAACAATAATTGTTAACATATTCTTACATGTAACGTATACAATTATTGTCTAATGCAATTATTATTCACTTGCGTAACTGTCTAAGCTGCTGGTAGAAAACAGACTATGCTGTTTTAGGCTTCGTGCTTCACGGGATATAACAAGAGTAAAATTACCTTGACTCACAAATTGGCCTTAATGTGACATTTAACTTTTGGTCCCAAGACCACCATGTCTAGCTAATACGACTGTCTTAAAGAGCGCTTTAATTAATTCAATAACAGTGCATTCAATTTGACGGATTAATTTGCTTCAAGTCGCATTACTCAGTTCACTTGTCACGGAACATGAAAGCGCGAGAAGAAAGAATCCCAACTGACGTTATCCTGCAGGGCTAAATTAACTAGGGGAAGTAACTCCCTATCTGATTCTCGTTAGCGACCCAACGGGAGGGTAAATTTGATTTTGTAAAGAACGTCCGCATGGAAATCTGTCATTTTATATTTGGCTCCTCTAGCCGCCCATTTCAAATGTGACGTCTAGAAATGTCACAAAATTCCAATAAATTCGTCATCATTCCAATGCGGCACCAATGTCTTGTGTTGAATGTTATATACAAGTTAAAAGTGGGCACCTTCATCTATACCTCATGATTCACGTTGTATGCATTACATAGTTTATGACAACGATTCAATACAGCAACAATAATAATAATGATCTAGCTCACTGTTATACATGATTAATCACTACTGTAACGTAACAATACAACAATGATTAATAATGGTAATTTCGAAAAGCGGATAAAAACACGACCTATCTCTCGCATTTAACCATGTACATGCATTACTATTATGTTATTCTCATCGCACAAATTCAGATAGAAGAAACTCTATTTTCGTGGACGTTGCATTGATTACCAAAGTCACAGAAAGTCTCGTTCGCCGCTTCCTGTCAGTCGCACAATAGGTCAACTTCTCTGGCCCTTTAATAACCAAGCCGTCATGTGTTCCTCCGATCTCATTGATAAACCTCCATCGTGTCCGTCCGGACCATGGTTTCTAACAAAACTAAGGTCAGGTCGCTAGTTTGAATGAGTATTAAACTCGCTGCGTTCAACCAATTACTTTGTTTTCTCCAGTGATGAGCAACAAAAGCACTGGAGACGAGGATTTAATTTGCTCCACTTCCTCATTAAAGATGTCGTTGACAGTTGGCTTCTTAACGCCAGAGGGTGCTAATTTGATTCTGAGATGTGCTTATTAGCCAATCAGATCCCCCCACGTCTCGGCCATTTGATTTGTACATCTCGTGCTTGAGACGATACTTAAAGCAACAATTACTACATCTAATCGCATTACACGTCTCAACGCCGGCCAATAACCGTAATACATGTTCCCACACATCTGAAAATTGAGTAACGAGTTGATAATGGATTTTAAATAACAATGAAAACTAAATCAAGGATGATGCAGCTATCATGTTTTTTGTGATTTCACCCTGAATTTCACTTTCTAAATTAACTACCGAAAAAGAGGGTGCAGTACATGGTTAAATAAATAATTAGGTATTGCTACCTGTCATATTATTTTGTTCAGACCATTATTATTAAAGAATTGGCGTTGGCCAAGTATAGGTGGCCTGTATAATTTAGTGATGGGCCAACATTTGATCAGTAGATAGAGTATGTACATTTTAGTTATTTCGATGTAACGAATTCTACAAAATTAAGTGTATAATAAACAAGCATAATGTATTAACCCGTATTTAGCACTATTCTGTTAATGATAAATCTTCATATGAATACATTTAATAATCAGCTTAAATATAATATATGTTCATAAAATAACATGTTCTGCATATGACTTCCGGTTACCTGCACTCTGACTTCCGGTAGGGTTATCTTGATTGCGAGTTCTTCTCTGCTGTACACATCCGGGTAGTGAGACTTCTCAAAAGCTCGTTCTAGCTCGTGCAACTGGTACGTCGTGAACGTTGTTCTGTTCCTGCGGTGTTTCTTCTTGGGCGAGTCCTCTTCCTCCTCCCCACACTGATCCTCAGAGTCGTCCTCACTGTGACCTTGACTTTGATGATTGGACGACCTTGACTTGTGTTCTGTAACAAAATGCTAAAAATATAGTATTTTTATTGTATGTTTCTCAGAACGTTGACCACAGTGTAACCTTGAAACATGAAATAGGATAGGATGAAACATAAAAAAATAAACCAATAATCAGTTAACCTGAAATGTCGAAAACTTGCTAAACAAAGATCATTGTCTGCAAACCAACAGTTATAGCAGAAACTTTCCTGTTTACGAAAATGTCGGTATTTCCAATGGAATTTCGAAAAGTTAAATTTTACGTAAATTGTGATGGTTAGTGTTAAAGCTGGCCTTTCTTTAGCCATAAGTCGGATGCATTGTCATGCTACGGTTGTTGTTGAACATATATATCCTAATTATTAATATTCTTATTAGCCATAAACCCTATCAAACGTAGTATTTTGGTGCGAAATATGAACACATATACTATTAGTTTATATAGATCTAATACAATTCTGATTCGTGACACTCCAACTGGGAGGATTTTCTATTAGAATAGTGTTAATACGTGTAAGCTTGGTATCAATGGTAATGCATTATATGGTCAACATATCCCAAACAGTATCGGTGTATTAATGTTATTGCTATGTGATGCATGGTATAACCTTCCCGGGTGTATTTACATCTATCGAATATGAATAAGGAATATACACAAACACACAATAACTGTCTGTTTTCACAAATTACTTCCAGAATTACTGGTATTTGCACAGAAACATGTGTCAGCTAAGTACTCTATGTAAATATGTGGCGTTGCGCGGGCGTCCACTCAGTGTTGGTGATAAAGAGAGGCCACTGAAAGCAGTACCTGTTCACCGCAACATGAGCCGTTCCCGACGCTGTCCCCGCCCCTCACGCTAGTGGCCCTCCCTCCCGCTGCGACAGCCCGAGGGTAGAATCAGCCATTGTACGTTTAGCTCCCCTAACATGATAACAGCCATAGAAACTTATCTAGGCATGAAATTTGCGTTTGCTCCATTATTTATTCTCATCTAATTTAATTAAGGTACGCACACAAGCCTACTGACGAATGCGTTTAGAATCTGTCAAGGTTTCCACCCCCCTTTTCAAGCCCAAATGCCTCGCTTCAATATTTCTACATATCAAAATTATTATAAATTGCATCGGTTTTAACACCGTGAAAAGCAGAGCTGGGGCGCCTCTAATTGTAGCAACGAGTCGAAGGTGTTTAGAAATTAGTCGATGGTGAATCTAAGCCTGGGATAATGCAGTATGTCAGGATTCCGTCAGACCGACGCGGGTCCCCCTGCCCCCCGGCGCTAGCCCGTCACTACCAGAAAACATATTATTTTCTCCAATGTGAGCTACACGGGCGACATTCTATATGAAATTGGGGGTAATTAAGGGTTTGTCCATGTGACAAGATTCTCAGAACAATTTTCATTTTTTTGGCTATTGGTGGTCTCGTCATGTTGATCAAGGCGCCATCTGCTCTCAGGGATTCCCGGCGTGTTTAAAGACCGCCTTCAGACAATATTACCCGTTCTCCTATAACACTGTATGTTCTTTAACTGTCTAGAAGGACGCTCGCTATGGTCTCATCGGAGTCGCTGTCGTATTGTTATCGTACATGGGTGATGATTATAGCTGTGTACATCATTGATTAGCGAGGTGGGAGCTGTTCCTAGCTTATACGGATCAGTTATCCCCAACCCTCCTCAATGTAGCCGGAATTCTATCCATGCTAACATGACACGCGCACGCGTATGCAATTATATAAGGAAACCCGTTAAGGTATCGTAATACCCCAACATTGCTTATATGTAATAATATACTTACGAACCTTAAGTTGAGATATCCCTGAAGTTACTTTTCTCAGTACAATTTTATTTACTTACTAGAATGGTGTCCAAAGCTTGTCATTATGCATACAGCATTTCGGCATTTATCCGAGATTACTATGAGGTAGATCATAATCAAATTGGTAGATCATAATCAAAATTGTAATTAGAGCCAATGGTAACTAGTTGCAGCACGCGCATTGCTTGCGGACGTTAATACGACACAGTCGCACGAGAGTACTCTGTATATAGACTAATATGGGCATTACCATTTTTGGTTCGTCAGTACCAGTTAGTGCTGTCAAGTTTTCTGCAATACTGAACCGCCTTAAACTTACAAGCAGTGATATGAACTATGTATAACACTAACAATGATCCTAACTCAACCCGAATAAACGCTGAGGATTTAAACTAATGCTCTATGAAATGATCTCATAATTAATGGACTCGATGATTCATTATATTAGTTCGAGATTAGCAGATTATATTGGATATTTGTCTCAGAAGAAAACTTGATTTATCATAATATTTCATCTAACCGTCTCATCCATCGTCTACTTCCTGGTATTAGGCGATGCATATCGTCCCTCTAAGACAATAGAAGCCATTAGACAGATATTGCGTGCTGGATCCGCTCAACGGTATCACTGCCCAGCATGCGTCGTTCTAACAGAACACCGAGCAGCTCTAGAACACAGAGAGTGGAGTCCTTTATTATTGTCTTTCTCTAACACCTCCGTAGCCGAGCTATCAGTCTTCTGCAAGTCCTCTCTGCACAAACAAACCACGTCATCGGACGTTATGCACGGCTCACCAAACCAACGGATCCAGCCCTGAGGACAGAACACACTGGGCTGAAGAGAGTCGCGTTGTATTGTTCTACAGCCAGAACTCACAAACAGACAAAGGAATTTTAAGGGACATGTTTCTCTGGGTTCTTATCTGGCGGGGACAGTTGTGCGAGAGCACACGAGCAAATAACGCCATTGTCCAGTCTAAGTGGTCATTGTCGCACCTCCCCCATTCTGTAGTGTAATGAGTCTCATTATCTCCTTACCCAGAGCTCAGCTCGATGCCAATAAAGCGGACAGAGACAATCAGGGTTAATTTGGTTACTTGGCACCGTCACTAGCCATGTAACATATTTTCATTTACAAAGACATGATTCTGATTTCAAATGGCCCTCGTCGATATTCTCAGCAACATTAATGCGTAATCTCATTACCCCACCACTCACGTCAAAGTCTGTAATTGTATCGTAGTGGTAATGGAACTAGCCGTGGATATGATTGATGCAGAGCAGTTTTGACTATTCTTAATGTGTGTCTTCACGTTCCAAGAAGGACACATCACAGATTGAGCCTTCAACTCCATACCACTGGCACTGTCAGTCTCAATTACAACATGTAAATGTTCTTTTTTATATTTATTATGGTAGGGTTATTGATACAACTTATGGAACAAGTGTTTAGAGCGATTCTGAATTAATACATTGTAATCTGTAGTCAATTATACCAGAGGAACATACTAGTATATCCAAATTAACTGGAACTCATGATCATTGTTAGACTATACTGTTGTACCCAAGAAGAAAATGTATGACAATTTAAAATTAGCTTATGTTACAAGTTTTTATATTTAATGCGAAAATGTGTAAACTACTGCACACGTATAGACGACTCTATGTTGTATATGTTGCAGTCTGAGTCTAATATATCTTACAGTCAATGTATAAAATCAGGCAATGTGTAAAATGACAAATTCTCAGTGCATTTTAATTCACAGATTCAAATTTTAAAATGCCTGAAATACAAAACTGACTGCATTTATTTGACAGGTTTGATGAAAGAAAATGAACATAATGCATACAATACAATGTATATATGTACCGGGTATTCACACAATTATGTGTGAAAACATATACAAATGTATGCAATTCTGTGTTAATACCTATACAGAATTTTAATTGTCTTTCATTTAACTCATGCCTTTCAGTGTGCCAAATAAATGCAGTAAGCTTTTCATTTCAGGCATTAAATATATACATTGAGACATTTTACACATTGCCTGATTTTAGACATATACATGTATACGTAATAATCAGTAGATCACCTGACCATGATAACCTTAATTTCACAATACATTCCTTTAGCAAACCATTAATAACGTCATACTAATTTGTGAAAGTGTTACCTTGTACTCAATGTTTATAAGGACCAAACAGATTTATCTGAATATCAACTTTATTGTGTTATTTTAAACACTAGCATTTTAGAAAGATCTAAATGATTACGAACACGTGTACGCAATTCTCCGTGCTGAACAGCTATCACCGGATATACCCACAGAGAACATCTGCCAGTATGGAGAGAAGTTCCGTGTTTTTCAAATTCATAACAATCACACTCTGATTTAACACTGAGACATTGTATAGAACTAGTCAGCTGTTCACTTTCAGGTCGGGTTCCATCCCACATGCAGTGTTGTGAATCAGAACAATTCATACATAATTGCAATCATATTTTATTCTATAAACCGTTGTTATATTTTAATGCACATTATGTGTTTCAGTATGTGTCTTAGGAATGTGCTAATGCGTTTAAAGATATATATAATATTGATATACGTCATCCTAATGATCATAATACGTGTCATTTGATAATGTAGACACGGAAAATATGCACTTATTATTGCTACAGTTGATTTTGCTATCATTATTATTAATAAATCAACCAATAGTAGTGCTACTACCATGAGTGCTACTAATAATAACAAAACAAGCTATGTTGTTGTTGCTGCTGCTACAAATATTACTACTACTATTACATAATACTACTACTTATTATTAGTATTATTCGTAGTAGTATTCATATCACTAGTACTACTATATTACTATTAAACACACCTTAAAGGCATAATATCAAATATAATTATGGTTGTTTTGGACTAGTTCTTAGCTGTAACTGCAAAGTACATTCACTTGATATACATAAAATCATGTTTGTACTTCTAAAAAGCTTTCCACCGCTGTGTGTTTGACAAATCTCCACTGCAAAGGTACCCCTCGATAGACAACCTGAATATGGTCCGTATTACATTGTCTTTGCTTCTTTATATATCAATGATCATCATGCAAGGGGGACATAACTCTAATATTCGCTCGTAGATTCGTTGATGCATCGAAGACTAGATAAATAGCGGAACGTTCCCTGTATTCATATAAACTATTACTATTTTGATAAATATCGAGTACTGGGGACTAATAAGTACATCAGTGATTAACAATTTTTGGGTGGATAAATCAAGCGCAATTAGTCTCAGATAGAAATTCGTTTGTCTGTTATATAGGCCTATCAACTGTGATATTAATCCTTTAATTACTTCTGTAACTCTACTTTACCATTATACACATATTAATACTAGTATCAATACAACTTTTACCCGGTATTACGCCTGCGTGCAGTTCCTTGAGAGTGTTATGACAACCAAGTATAGGGAGTTCATATTAATGACAAGTTGACAACCAAGTAGGGAGTTCATATTAGTATCTGTGTTTCAGTAATAACTAGTCAAACTGTCAAGTGTTAGTTGACCGCCTTCATCAATGGACGAACTCGTGGTCAATGGTCACTTCTGGATACTTCAATGTCAAAAGTTGAATCCTTCAGATCGACAGTCAGTCCACTCCCACAAACTCTAGTCGAGCAGAGGTTCCAACATCTGGTGTACTCGGGAGGTAGGGAGTGGTTTTGGTGGGGTGGGTTCAGAGTTGAGTAGGGTGGAATGGGTGGGAAGGAGGGCCAGATCACAATTATTAAACAGCAATATGAACATCGGGGGCTCTTTCACGTCAAACTACTCCTTTTTTTTCTTCTTTTTTTTTAAACACCAATATAAAATTTAGGTCAAATTAATGCTAATGTCGTGTTGGTTTGTACAATATTGGATGTGTTATTGCTATGCGATTGTTTTATGTAAACACTTACTGACTGTATTGTACATCCAACATCTTGTCATTCTTGTCATACTTGATGACGAAAATTTTGTATTAACTTTTATCATTTTACTCTTGTACCACCATGTGTGGAGAAAGAGAATAAACAAGTGAAGTGACTTGGTGTGATGCAATGTTGCAGACGAACAATTTTGCTTGCTCATTTTCAAATATCAGGTCTTGGGTGTGTTGTTGAGAAATTGAGTTCATCGTGATGCAACCACTGTACATGTATTTATTTATCGAATTTCATTAATTGATCAATAACCACAGCACATGAAAATACATTCTATGTGTGTGTATATATAATAATGGTTATAACAAACTCAACTGCGAATCATCATATGGAATAACCTGCTAGGAATGTCCATGGAGAAAGTCCACCTGCTAGGTAGCTCACATGACAACACTAACTATCATCATGGTAACGTCCGTAACTAGCAATGGTCATCTCAATACAAATTGTCAGTTTAATTCAGGGAATTGTCAGTTTAATTCGGGGAATTGTCAGTTTAATTTAGGGAATTGGCACAATGACTGAAGCAGAGCGTGATAGACTGTACTGAACAAGGTGTGACAGCGTGGAAGACAGACATAACAAAGGTGTATAGCTAGGAGGCAGGATGCCTACACTGGAGCAGATATACCATGCTAGATGTAAATGAATGGACATCCTACAGCTATAAGGTGTAAAGGTATTACTCGGTGGTATGTGTCAGTGTCGTGAGATATGTTCTCATGCTTAGTGTAATTCATTGTGCCTCACTAACCCATTTTTTAGCCGACTTTATAAAAGACTATCTCTGAGAGAGGAATGAATATACTTTGTCCCTTCGGCGTGTATTCGTAATTATCACCCAATACTAGTTTTCGCAGTAGATATCGCTTTCAAATAGCAAGCGATATCTACAGCGATATCGTTTAACCCAATTATTGGTATATTTGATTGATTCTCTATATACTAGTATCCATTTTAATTGTATTTACCATTCGCCATGATTTAGCAATATGCCCAAAGCTTCACGAACAACATATTTTCAATTTGATAGTTTGTATCCCTTCTGATATGATTCGATACTATTTACACTTGTCGGTAATTGTTTAATAGTGTATGTAGATAATACGGATGACTCTAGTTCCTTTCTAAAGTATGCGTTATCTAATACGTATGGTATTATTTTACATGCTACATGTTTCAGTTCTGCAAACGTGAACATAATGAAAATAGTCTACGTCTATGTAATTGTGTTTCTTTATATATTCCTATCGGATAAATAATACCCATTCCAGTGACTGTCGAAACTGTTTTAAAATAACTAACAATTAAAATGCGTATGCCACACTGTAACACAAACATCACAGTTGTCTAATCCCATTGAATGTATGTCAATCAAATATGTTGAAATTAAATCACAGTTGCAGTAATATAACCCACACACAAAAAACAACATTTCCATAATGAATTTGTGTATATATTGCACGTGAAACTAGATAAGAAGGTTTTTGTTTTGTTTGTTATTTTGGCAATAACAGCAATTAATTCATGTATGGTGGATTTATTAAATTCGGATTTATTAAATACCAGATTCAATAATTATAGATATACAATGTATTTGATATGCAGTATAGATTGATTAGGTTTACAAATACATGTAGTAAAATTAATATTTTAAATCTGGTATATGAACCACATTATTAGGTGTTGGTTGTAAACGTTTCAATATGCTATACATTGTGCACATATCCCTGGATCATAGTTATTAACTTTAAACTCAGATCAATATCTACAGCGTGAATGATACAAGTATTACATCAATGTGTGCTTCGAATAATTTCTTTACGACCAATTCTCTATACGTGTGGACTATAAATTGAGTAAGCCTTGATACAAACGTACTATCAGTGAATTGATACGTTTCCAGTTAGGGTAATCGATGACACTGCCCAATAGTTACTAGTATTCGATGTAAGTGGTACCATGATACTCTTGTAGGAATAGAGAGCATGTGTATGATGAGACAGTAATGTGTTAAAGGACATAATGCGTCCGTAGTCAGTACTCAAGAAAACTGAACTTGAAGTCTATAGGCCTAAATGATTAACACTTGTCACGTATTATGTACACTACAATTCACTTTGTTGGCTTACTGGTGATAGATATTCATAATAAAAACGATTGCCCGTGAATTGTTTCGCCATTGAAGGGTTATTACAATCGGACTTCGAGACACTGATTAAATACATGTAATGTATGCAATTTAGAGAAATATGGTTGCAGTTAGTACCCGTTATTTCAAAATTGCTCAGTTGATATAAGATGCCGATAGTTATATGCTAAAGAATACATTATGTTGCAATTACATGTATTAGTACAATATACATGTTTTAGTAATGTTAAGTCTTTTAATATTGTACGTGGCGAATAATATCCAATTCAATAATGCTTCTTTTTCAATTATCATAAGAACACTTCAGGCTAGATTTCAATTTAAATGTTTTGCATTGGGAATTATATTTCATTTACCACATTATTCAAGGGGAAAATTGGATTTGGTAAGGATTAGCGACTCCTTATTGTGCTGTCCATATGTGCATATAATGTATAGAAATCCAATTACCTATGTCAATTAGGCCGACAGTGTGAGTTCATAATGTGTTTATTGTTGTCATTGGATACATTATTGTATGCTTGGCCAGTGTGTCTCGTCTTATCGAAGGCACCACGACTTATCTTTATTTGTATTCAATAATTAGTGTCCTGAATGTGAGGTATGATCTATGACCAGTTCTTTGGTGTTCCGTGTCATGTCTTATTACGAGTGTCTATACAGAGCTACCCACCTGTGTTCTGTAGCAATTATAAACTTGAATACTTAATTAATTTTAGTCGATGGCATAAGCAACGTGACAGGATCATCAAAAAGCATTGCATGTGCTTGTCTTGGAGCGAATAATGTTTGGCTGTGTGGTCATAAATTATGGAGTGTTCTCATATTAAAAGGCAATGTCAAATTCATCTATGTATGTAGACATGATATAACATATTTTCCTTTTAAATTTTTAGGTTTCCTTCTGATGTTCCTAGTATAGATGGTATGAGAATGTGTGACACGATGTGTAAAGGGTTGTTTGTTGACACGATGTGTAAAGGGTTGTTTGTTGGTGTGAGTAAGTATGGTTTAGTTGTATTGCAAGGCGTACCTGGCTTCAAGTCGTCCATGCTTCTCTCTGGAATCAGGTTGTCTGCACTGAACCTTCTGAAGACGTCCTGTGCGTGGACTGGGAAGCCATGTCCGCCTTCCCTCAGCCCCAGCAGGGCGTCAATACTGTGGAAACTTCGTGCAGTGGCACTCATTGGTACGTCCCAAGTAGAACTTCTAAAATGTCTGTCTTACGTATCAGCACGTCCCGGTTACAACGTCCAGTACTGTTCGCTTATTAATAATTCCCAAGAACTTGTTCTGAGGCTTCTTTTCCTATCAGCATTTCACAGACAGAATTTCTGCTAAGTTTTCGCCGTACAAATCCTTCGGGCATAGATGGATTCAATGCTTCTCTGCTCTCGATGTCTTGCCGGGGTGTAATTAGTCGTTAGGATTAATTGAGATGTCGAGTAACACAGAACACTAATATGTAGATCTGTGTGATATATTCGTCTCTACAGTGCACACTACGGGTGTTGATGGTGTAAGCGCTCTGCCGTTGAGAATGCATGCATCCAGAGCGATGCCGTAACTCTTATTAGACAACTATCTTAGCTGAAGCGCTAACTGTAGGAGGTGCTGGCTGTAATGTACTGTCCCACTCTGATGAAGTCCCTCTAGTTCCTTCATAAAATAACCTTGCCCCCTTATTGTTAATATTTCAAATGAGCTAAGCTAATCCGTGGCGGGATTCAGGCAGGATGACAGTGGCTTTACCCGAGGGGCTTTTCCTCCCCGCAGAGAGGATAGAAACTCGCTGACAATACTTGTCCGTGCTAACAAGGGAGGCGGGCCGGAGGAAATTAATTGCGGATAAATATTCGACACAGCAACCAATCACTGCGCAGGCTGGGTCTCTTGCCGTTCAACATGCAAACACGAATGAGTAATCTACCACACTCTCAGAGCCCTGAGACACCGACGGAACCGGAACGGTGACAGAGACACAATGCCCGACTACTAGAGGGCGCTACTGCCTGCGTGCGGTGCACGAGCTGTGACGTTTTGAATGACGTTAACGTGACATTGTAACGTCACCCGGAAACCAACTTGTCGTTGCTAAAATTCGATTAAGATCACCCTACTTATTATTTCTAGAAAACACGTGGGCCATTTTAAACCTAAGGAAACTAAAAAGTGAGTAAATTGGATAGGCGAAAAGGCATTTGTAAAACGTCGGCAAGATGGCGTCAAATAATAGAGACAGATTTCATGACGTCACCTCCATTGAATTTAAGGACTCATAAGGACATAATTCTATATAGTGCAAGTCGCCAAGCTTCGTTACACACGTATATAGACATCGTCTTCCATGCATTTAACAAGTCATCTACATGTCCTTGCGAAGGATGAATAATTGCACTATTTATTCTTACATCAAAGCAAAATTTTCAATTTGTATTATGATAATCATAATAATTATTAATACTAGGAATACCATACATTCAAAATCTCGACTACTGCCCATGATGGTTACATATTACGCGTGTCCGCCATTCAACAGAGTGTCCACTATTGGAAACAAAACGTCCATTAGTTACTTTGTCTATACTAGTCTACACTTGCACAGTATACCTATATGAAGTTATATGATATTATGGCTTCACGCGCGTGCCCATCTTCTATTAATAGTAAGGCTAGACAAAGCGGTCTCAATAAGGATTATTGTGATAAAAGATACAGAAACTAACATTTTGTTCTGGAAATAAACTCGTAATCGAAAGCTATTTTTACAGTAAGAATTCCCTACCGTGAGTGGTAAAATGGAAATAAACAGAACTTGAACGTTACATACTAAATACATAGGGTACATTGCCAGTGTCAGTGTCCCAGCATGTAACAACACCAGGTCACGAGATTACCAGAGTTTTTTAATACAAGTTCATGCTCGCTCCAAGTATATAATTATGAGGATTTATTTATTTACAAAATATTGAGTTGACAATGAAATCGTACTAAAAAGATGTTTCGTAATCTCAGAGCCAGAGTTTTAATATTGGATTAACATTCCAAATGTTCCAAATTAGTATACAGAGAACAATTAAACGCAGTCCTTCTTTTAACATATTCATGAATATATATAAATACACATCATGATAAAGACTGTGAAGTGTTGCAGTTAACCTCCCCGACATATGTGATTGTATATGACCTCTGGACGTCAAACGTCCGAAACACCCCCTGAGTACAAACACATTCTCTATTCTGATCTGTGAAGTCAAAGGATTCGACCGACTACTTTCAAAGGATATCCCGTTGATAAAATACGATTCAAGAACCTTGACATATAGTTTTTCTACCTCGGGGGATTGTCAATCCACATAGTCCTTAATCCGATTCTTTAATAGAGGACTTTAAGACTTTTCTGCCACACTTCCGCCAATCAGCACGGATCAAGGGGGAGGTAATTCAGACGTTATTACTGACGGTGCGTCTGCGCACAGAATACTGCTGCGCTGAATCCTCTGAGGATGTTCCATAGCCAAGGCGTATTACCATAATTACCTCTAAGTCTCGCACATTGACAAATTAGGATCAGCAATATTGTGACGTGTGGCTTGCGTTAATGGTCAACACTCAGAGAATAATTTTATGACTATCTACTTCATTTACAATTACAATGTATATAGCCTACAGCTGGTCTACGATCACTAATTCTTGAAATACTCAAATACTAGTAGTAGGTTTTCAATACTGTGTTGATTTAATTATGTGTTATGGCAGGTTTTAACACTCCAGTATCAGATAATGTTACATGACATTATTGCGGTACCTAACAAGTGTGATATTGTTTTAGACACTGCTACCGACATTGGTCGACACTTGATGTTTAATTAATGTTTAGTTTTACTAAGTGTTCAAACAAGTTGTATTTATTACACAGCTGTTTATTATTACAATACATACTGTAAAATATACATTAATTGAACTGGTTGTAAGTATTGTGACTTTATGAAAACTATTATCAGCACATGTCATGTAGCTTGAGGTCATCAGAACCAACCCGTCCCTGGTCCAAGCGGCGTAACTCTGAGGTAACCTTGCTTTCAATATGTCCTGTTTTTTATAAACGGGGCAGAATTGTGCCCTTTGTGTTAAAAGCATGAAGCTTGATACAATGAATGTCTGAAACATGGTGTTTAATACATGTATTTGATATTGGGGGTAACCGATATGGTCGCAATGGTCCAAGATGGCCGCCCTTTTCAAAATGGCTACCAATAAAAAGATGAATGCAAATTACTAATTTTCATGATTTCAATAGTATATATTTTGCTAAGATTGGCCTTAATGTCACCTTAGAGTTAAGGTATATTTCCAACGGGTGTACCAGAGAATAGGATCGAGATATCGGCTATCGCAGCCTACTATATTCCACATGACTCATGTTCGTAGAAGACACCTAGTCGGTATAGAGGGTGGACATGTAAATGTTATACAGACGGTTTGATTGAGTAACAATATCATGACATATACTTACAATAGACAGACACCCGATACGGTCTCCGATGACACACCGGAGCTGACACATACATAGACGCAGCGTGACAGCTTAGTATACCAAGTGCTCACCAACTGGAAACACAAACAGTATCATATCACATTTAACTGACAGTTCATTGACGTGATTGTACGTCGACAGGACATAAGTTTCATAATTAGACGGAAAGAATATATGTCATTATCGTGTCAAGTCAGTTAGTATG
Organism: Lepetodrilus elevatus; assembly: GCA_034780755.1. NCBI lineage: Eukaryota > Metazoa > Mollusca > Gastropoda > Lepetellida > Lepetodrilidae > Lepetodrilus > Lepetodrilus elevatus. The sequence continues at coordinate 2,597 of JAVCKZ010005571.1, read as the reverse complement.
GAGGTATATTTTTATACCGTGCCAGGGGCCATTTCGCGTCAGTCGTCGTACTGGGTATTGGTCGGGTACATATGAATCTTCTGTACTGTAAAATTATCTAACCGAACGTAGCGAATCTCTTTATTAAATTTAACATACAGTGGCAGCCATCATGCGTGATGTGGCAGTGGCATAACGCGTAGTGACATGTGACAATGTCTAAAGGATGTAGTGTCAAATAACACTGACAACATAATTAAATATTGTGTGACGATGATTGCATTTAGTGTTATTTAGTTCCTTGGCAATCCCTTATGTTGCAATTGATATATTTAATCCATACATATTTATTATATAAATATCGTGTTATGTAACTTGTTATTCGAAAGAGTAAAGAAAATAGTAATGTTGAGTATTTGAGTGTATCTTGTTAGTTTCATAAAGTTACATTTGGAAAACATATGTTGATTATATTAATGTATGTCCATGCACAATTATATGTACTGTCAGACTAACATGTCGTGCTTCTCGGCTTTCTGTAAATATATGTGAATTTATTCCATGTTAAATGTATATCTTTACAGTTGTTTTCAAAATGAACGTTAATAGATCATTAAAATTCCATTTTCTGCTAGAGGAAACCGAACTAAATATGTTCTTTACATAATTCAAGTATGCTTGTCAACAAGCCATGACATGCAGTGGTGTATGTTCAGTGATTATCTTTGAATAAATGTAGTGTTATTAGTTTCATCATCAAAGGATTTAATAAATGGGGTATTTCCTTATTCTGTGAACACCATTCTACCAAGAACACTCCAACTTTTGAAGTGTTTAATGAAATTAACTTCCGCGTTGAATTCGCTGATGTTTTGCAGGTTACAGCTTAACCAAGTTGCACCATCCATCACGACTCTTAGACAGGTTTTGTTCAGCGTGCTTCTCCGCATTATGGGCCTATAACCAAGTAAATCGCCACTCATTTACTTTATCGCCTATAATTAGATCTCGCGGGATCTCGGGAACAGGTCAGATGGTCCCGGTCTCTAAGTACCCGGATAATCTCCGCTTCGCCTGAGCTGAAATCACTTGTGTTTCTTAACGATGAAGAAAGAGGCATTTTGTTCTGTCACGGCTAGATTCAAACCTAGTTAAGTCAAATTAGGCTAACCTCATTGCCGACTTCCACTCCACACGGAGTCCCTCCTAGCTAATTTGTTTCCGATTAATTGACAATTTAATCTTTTTTCTCCCCGGTCTTGATGGATACAGTAGTTGGCAGTGAGCGGCCTGGGTAGCCATTAAAGTATACACCGGCAAAGGACCGCCAGAGCCCGCTGACAAAGACATCCTGGACGTGGTGACAGTTTGAAGTTGTCAAATTACTTTACTTGACACGGGACGTGGACACATTTGTGCTTTTTCCCAAACACCCTCTGCAAACCATTGTATATTAAAATCCGGATTTGAAAAACATTAATTTCATATGGTCCGCCTATTGTATGGTTATATTCGGCGATAATTTGAGTTTAATATGACTATGAGCACGGTTTAGGGTTACCCTTTGAGGAAATACCGCTTGTGTGTGTACCTCCTACCAAGAGGAATACTGGCTAAGAGCTACATTATGAGGGACCATTATAGCCATTGAATATTGTCTCTCTGTTACTTTGATGGAACGGACCGCCGACTCGAGCAGTGTTTCCGTTTGTGTGCGTATACCAGGCATTTTCTTATTAAATAGTGGATCAGATCTGTATTGCGCTTATTGCTTTTCGAGACCCATTACATGCCTACTATGCTGAATATGTATGTGTATGTAAACTATAACTATTAGCCGACTATTAGATAAATTAACTGTACTGTATTACTAGTATGTTACATATCAGATTATCGATTTATAATAATTACATTGCCCTGTGTATTCATATCTTTCGCTTGAATATTTAGATTGTTTTCATACGAGATTGGTATGTGGTTTATATTTAAGAATTGGTATAACATGTCTTTAATGTTTTTCTTTCTATTATTTTAGAAAATGCATAATACTTACGAATTGCTCGTGTTGTGTGTTGAGTTCACAAATGAAATTGGCAAATAAATGTCAGCATACAGATGATAAAAACCTTCGATACGAATCACAACGTATCCATTGCAGACATGTGCCACTAATGTCAATAAAACGGTCCGTTCACAGTAAATTACATAATGCAAATAAGAAGTCACCAGTATCTATAACTCGTGCAGTCAACCTTGTTTGGTCATGATCCGGTTTCTGAGTAAATGACGCTAACTTACTAATCTACCTGGCACCAACGATAAAAAGAATAATAATAATTCGTCCATAATTAATGATGATAATAATAATGATACCGATAAAAATAAGATGACAGTTGTTAATTATTTGTAGTGTTTTAATTATTAATATTACCGAATGTATTTTTATGAAAAACACGATTATCAGCACATGAAGTATACACGTAATATTGAACATCACATGTAATAATTTTCACATTAGCATAACCAAGGAGAGTGCATATCTTAAAGGCATAATATCACAGCTGATAGACCTGGATAATGGACAAACGAATTTCGATCTGAGACTAATTGCGCTTGAT
>JAVCKZ010005570.1:0-36704 GCA_034780755.1 Lepetodrilus elevatus | reverse complement strand
AAGTGAATGTATTTTGCAGTTGTAGCTAAGAACTAGTCCCAAACGACCATAAATATCTGTGATATTATGCCTTTAAGCTCTCAAAGTTGGCATTTATATTCAGTAGTAATTACTTATTTGATTTACTAAATTAAAATGTCTTAAAATTGAATTCGGATTTTGCGTTTTTCCATTGTTGAAAATGTTACTTTTTCAGAGAATGACCCATATATAGTATTATACGTCTCTTCAAGCTTCGTGTAGAATTCCATTACACGTAAAATGCTTGTGCTCAACCACTATTATGTGTAGGATAAAGTACGACCACGAGGTCTTGCAGGACTGTGCGGTGTTGATCCTTGGTAACTGCGCATGCGTCGGACAGAAAGTACAGACAAAACAGCTAGAAAGGAGCAGCCCCCTGTCCAGAATGTGCGTCCAAGACTGTCAATGGAACACCACTAGATGAATTTAGGAGTAGTTTCTTCTTCGAGGAGTGCATAGCGCAGTCGATAGCGTGTTTGGCTTATGATTGTTGATTGAAAGTTTAGAATTCGATCCTGACTAATGGCAAGATATTTTATTATCACTGTAGTATTTCGACTTATTATTATTACTTTTAAAACCAAGACAACCAAGCAGGCCTTACTTGTGAAGTAAGACTTCCTCAGAGCCAGAGGTCTTACTTCCTGAGTACGACGCCGCTGGACGCTCAAATGACGCCGAATGGTTGTCGAATGGTTGCCTAGGTCGTTCAAAGGTGGCACACGGGATGTTCAACCATCGCCATGGACGCCATATTCCGATAGTCGTCGCGAAATTTTGAACATGCTCTACGGTCGCCGAGGTGTTGGGTGCTCAAAGGTGGCAGAACAATGCTTGCAATCCTGGAAGCCTTTTATATAGGCCCTAGTTTTGTAGTTTCCAAATCGTTTTTTTATGTAATCACATTTGGGGTCATGCCCGAATAGGATTTGTACTAGCCACCCCCCTTTCACAAATCCTGGATCCGCCACTGCAATATGGATCACAGAGTATATCATTATCTCTTTTGGGGATATTCCGGATTACCTCTAAGATAAATTAAAGAACACTACAACTGAAATCATTAGCTTTATTCAGCTTATATCATATTTATACAATAATTGCATGTTAAGACACGTATACACAGGAATATGTACCATATACCCTAGCCTGTAGGCTTACCACATGACATGTTAATACAGACAGACATTACTGGGCAACACATTCCAGCACTGGACAACGAAAATCCTGTCCTGTACACCTCTCTTTGAACACTTCAACATGACAGACTATGTTACAGAACAGCAAATACAATACATGTATACCTGGAGATTTGTTGCAGAACATGGTAGATAAATATATAAGCGAAAGAAAATTCACAAAATAGTAATATTTATTGAAACATTTCTTTAAATTTCAAAATCATCTAATCCAAATGAAATATAAATTGTACTGTTTGTTTTTTCTTTTTAAATTGTGATTTATTCAACTATTTGATACTAAACATACTTCTTTTAAACTGTAAAATTACTAAAAGTATTTTGTGAATCATGCAAAGCAATAGCTGGCTAAATTATTCAAAATTAGAGTTGCCAGTTGAATGTCTTTGTATAGTATTACTTGTTACACGTTACTGCTAAAATTATACATCCTAAAATGTCCATTCATACATCCATTCTTGTCAATCACTACACACGATTACAACTATTACAGTTGACACATATAATATACACTAGTACACACATTTGCTACAATTTAATTTATCTTCATAATTCATTCTGTCTGATTTTATTAAAAATATATTACAACTTGACAGAAGATTTGTGTAGCAAAATTGATACCTCACATTGTCATTAAATATATATATATATATTTTTTCAAGATACCTTTCTTGAATGCATATATGTAACACATACTAATGCTAGCAGTTTACACTGACATATAACATATATAGTAAAAGTATACACACAGGTTGTATTTCTTTTATCATGCAAAGAGATTAGCACCGTTCATGCTTATATAAACCGGAATAGAGCCCCACGTTGTATACAGTCTTCTATGTGAAGACCACTCTATAACAGTTCCTAGTGTCCAGTGCATGTTTCCCGTTCTCGTGCATGTTTCCCGTTCTCGTGCATGTTTCCCCTTCTACTGTCAATGTGGCCAGCATTGTCACTATGTGAAATGGACCTAAAGTTTGTGAGAAACAGTTCTGACTTATGGACATGGCCCCTGTTCCGCAGAACGCTCGTGTATCTGTGTAGAGAGTCGCAACTCTCAGAAGTTAACGTAGATTCTGCCCATTATTGGTGTTCAATTCAATTTTGAAAGTATCAATTCACAATTGATACTGTCAGTGTCTAAATTCCAAACCATAGACCTTTATTCCCTAACTTACGACTCTCGTAGCGCTACGATTGTTCTGTAGAACAGGACCATGGACATTTCTTGCTAACAATACCGACGTTTAAGGTGGTATGTAAATATTGTTCTATGTTGGTATATGCCCATGATACTTAGCTTGGATATAAAACCCAATCAATTTCAGCTTCTGGGCACGGACAAATTGGTTTATACAAATCACTCACATGGTACAACATTCACTATACTACGAAGTTGGAATGCGTTACTAATCTCACCTATGGACAGCACTGCATCACTTTGATTTCATACTCAAATTGTATTTCAGATTAAGCTTGGCCCAAAGTTTGAACTTTGAACCCTTGTCAATGCCACGTGTGACATATTATTGCCATCCAGGCACAAGGTATTATATTATACGAACACCTGAAATATGTTTGTATTTCAGACCTAATCTAATATGTTTGTTGTTGAAAATAGTATCGTAGGCGGAAGACGTTAACACATTCTTATAAATTGAACATGTTTTCAAGCATGTTGAAATTCATAATTATAGAGTTTGTTGACATTGGATCTGATTTTACTTAATGCGATACCTCAGTGGTTTATGTATTTAAATATGTACTAGTATTATATTTAAATTCCACCAATTATGATTGGATGGTCTGTATATTAAAAAGTTAGACAATTTGAACGCATACATGCTGATTTTGTTAACTTTCTACACAACTAAATGTTTTCAGGAATACATTTTCTTTTGGACCAAAATTTGAATACAGAGAAAATGTAAGTAGCATTTATAGACAAAGTGTTACATTAATTAATTCTTAAGGAATATTCTGAAATTTACACGTCCATATCAGCAGAGACTAATTAAGTGTTGCCATTTCAAGCCTGTTGCCATTTGATTAATGCCATTTTAATCAACTTAAATTACATATTCAAAATGATAAACATAATTTGTATAACATACATTATCAATAAAAATAAAATGTTACTCTATATTAACTATGACAATTTAAATGTCATAAGATTTAATTGCATATCATCACAGATATTGATGCAAGGTGTAAACGAGATTTTAGCCACAAATGCAAAGTATATTCACTTAATCAGCCCAGATTTAGTTGCTTTTGTATCTTAAAAAAATATATTGCACCCTTCTGACATCTAACTTTGCTTTGAAGACAATAAAACCAGAATACACTGCACTCTCATTGTGGTTATTTTTCAAAAATATTTTATGCAATAAGGGAATAATTCAAATAATTGAAAATGGAAAACCAGCTTTCAATTGAAGTTGATTATCAACTGACAATATTATTACCTCTCTCCTCAAATTAATACATTTAAAAACATATTCAAATAATAATAAGCTGAATAATAAGCTGATTTTATAAAGCATTTTTAAATCAAATGCATATTTTCAGATAAATGATTGCTTAAACACTATGTATGTCAACTATCTGTGATTGTATGCATTTAAATCCATTACAATTCAATTCTTAAACATTCATGTTGATGATGATGATGATAGTGATGGTCATGATAATCATGATAGTCATACTTTGGATACATTTGCTCCATAAATTGCCACACTAATAATTTACACTAGTCTTATTACAATGCAGTCTGAATGTTATCCCAGAAACAATGCTTGTTATTGAATATAATAATAATTTCTTTTCAGTCATGAAATATACCCAATCAGCACAATTATTTCAGGATTAATATAACATTGAGACCCATTGTTTGAAACCATCAAAATATTACACACCTGTAGAGAACTAAATTGTCTTCCCGTGTGTTTGCAAGTAGTATGTTTTGTCAAAGTGCACATACATGTGTGTATACCGGTATATATAACTATAATATATTTGCCCAGAGCCATTAGGAAATTGCTGCCTACATCTAGCACTTTAGAGGAAATAAATGCATGTGTACATATTTTCCATAATAACGTGGTTATTTCATTATATGAACTATAAAAATATCCCTGAATACACAATAAACATGGCCACCTCGGCCTTCATCAAGGCAGAAATGTGGTCATAGCATCAAACTGTTTGTTCTTTTACTGATATTACTTGACTTCTTGCACAAGTTATTAGAATAACTAGGTACTTTCTGTGATCTTCCATTGGTTGCTTTTGATGTTCCTTCCATTGCTTATTGTCTTCTATTTAGTTCAGATAGATCTTGGATTGGCTGGTTCTGACTACATCACTTCAAGTTGCTTGTTCTGATGTTTTCCTCCATTGGCTAATTCTGCTAGATCCATTCATAGGCTAGTTCTGATAGTTTTGATATCTCTTCAATCACATGACAACCTGCTAGTTATGATGTCTCCTCCTTTGGATAGTTCTGATAGATCCCATCATAGGCTAGTTATGAAAGATGTTCCATTGGCTAGTTCTGATGGATCCATCATAAGCCAATTCTGCTAGATCTATCCATAAGTTAGTTCTGGAAGATATTCCTTTGTTTGGTTCTGATAGATCTATCATAAACTAATATGAATGTCTCTCCCACTTGCTAGTTCTTATAAATACACCACCAGATTGTCATGATGTTTCTTCCATTGGCTACTTCAGATATATTTCTGTCCACAATTCATCAGCATGGTATACGATGGCCTAGAAAGCTTCCACATGAACTGACACTCTGCATGTGTTGCCTCTCATCCCCCAAGTAAGGAAATAGTTCTGCATCCGAGGACGAACAGATTTGCAATATTTAATGCTCAGGCACGGAACGTTAAATACAAATACAATTGGTAGCGTTAGGTAATGTCAGGCTATACTATTCTATCATTTCCTTTGGTAAGAAGCATACAGCCGCGTCATAGTACATCTTTTAACAAGATTTTCTTCCATCTTCAATTCTAATACACAGAGACTTTTCAAGTCTCGTAACACTCTGAGATTATTTACATTCCTGTTACCATGGTTACACCCTCATGATATGACCTCGCGTTGTACGTATTCACACATCTTTGTTCACGCATCCACAGAGAATCAATTCACATTCTGTCATGTTCCTTTTTTTTCAGATCGATTAATTCCACAGTATCCTTGACCAGATTGCATCAACCTGGCCACGTAGATGACGTCACATGTTCGTACAGTAGTTATACGTACACATGTACACCCTCACTATAGCACTTTTTAATGAATAATCTCCCACAGTTTGTAATTGATTGGGTTTTGACTAGTGATGCTTCTCTGATACATAGTCGTGGCAGGATTTGCAACACAGTAGTCTATAAAATTCATATTTGCAGAGTCGGGCTTGTTTCACTATTGGACATCGAATGGTATCTCTGTCTCGACAACTTCCCCCTGGAAATAAATAACAATATAAAAATAGTTATGGTTACATCATCTATTGATTGATTGAACAGTGCATTTATTTATTTTTATTTTGCTGTTACATTTAGTAAATATATTTGAATACATGTAAACCATTATGCATCTATACTGGCATTATGGATGAAATTGTGAATTGTCTCCCCTGATTCTACAGAATACATACTTATTTAAGCATAAAACCAAACCTGCATTCTTTATGAATTTATTTCATATCGTGGAAGTATTCATATTGTGGAAGTATCTACCTGTATTATTCCACTTTAATATTCAAAAGTAACTATCCAATAAACAAAGGTACTTAAATAATCATAAAATGATTATTTGATATTGTTTTCAATGGAAGAGTTACCTCCCTTTTACCATGCAACTGCACACTTGTTAGACCGATCTTAATGGTATATTCAATACTACCGGTACCAGTACTACCAGTACCACCTTGGACACTATCCAAGAGCTTGTCAACAATGAGAGACTTGGGGTATGTTCAAGCGGCTTACAAACAGCTTAATAAATTAGCCACTGTCTCAAGAGTCATATGAACCGTACATGGGACAGGGAACTAGAGTAGCTAAAGCCCCAGTCACACCAGATCGTACGATTTCTGGATCGTGCGATTGCTGGTGATTTGGCAGAGATACAACCTTTGCGACCAGCCGCACACTCTTTGTATGATTTGCCCACGATTGCAACATTTTTCGGTCGCAGCTAGGTCGTAACCTCGTTGCAAGCCCAGTGTGACTGGGCCTTAAGCGGCTGACTTAGCCCTGTGCTGATTGAACGTGTAGCCGGGTGTGATATTAGATGCTCCTACTGGTCTTGGCCAGTGGGGTTACCCCTTTGGCTCATTCGATAGAGAGTTGGACTCGCAATCCAGCAACTCGGGTTCGAATCCCAGGGTGATCGGCATGATCCTCTGTTATAAACGCATCCCTGCTCCTCATGCATTAACTACATAATAAATACAGTATAAGGCACACCTCCTCCAGCGTCCTTCTGGATGTGTCTGTTAGGAGCTCTGATGGCTGCTGGCCGGCCCGCTCTGTGACACCGATGTTTATTACAAGACTGGCGTTCGCTGGGCCTGAGGGAGCGGCGGCAGTCCGGACTGGGCTGCAGGTTCAAATCCAGGCACTTGACTTCCCTGGTTTTTACACCAGTCCCACAGCTGGCTGAACACTGAAATAAGAGGAGGACAACTTTTAGATAATAATTATAATCATAATCATGATGATAATTCACTTACGATTGTAACAGGAATTTTTGCTAATGGGAAGGTTAATTTTCTTTAATAGAATATAATAATAATAATAATAATAATAATAAATAATAATATAAAATATAAAAAATAATAATAATGGATATTTATTAATGTGCCAGGGTAACCATTTCTCAAAGCTCTCATAATATCTACCTAGATCTAGCACAGTATCCAGTGAATTACAACATGGTGCTTTATAATAATAGGAGTAAATATTTTACATGCTACTTTATGCTTTAAAATAATAGGAGTAAATATTTTACATGCTACTTTTACAGTAAAGTTTTCCTCCGTTTCTAACCATAGTAATAATTTTGGTGCAAATTCTGTTGATTTCTATTCCGCAAGATTTTCACAAACCTGCCCCCATGGAGTCATGTACCACTCTGGTCGGCATGGCGACAGCCCCGGACACACTTCTTCATTGGTCGGGCGTGTTGCTGCGACGCAGTTCACCTCTGACACTATGGTGTGCAACTTGGATCCCAGGCGCTTCATGCACACAATGTCACGTGTCTTCACTGAGTGTCCACACGTAGCGTTGCACTGATAGGTAGAAATCAGAGAAACAATTTAACATTATCGCACAATACTGAACCATGATAATGATGATCAATGCTAGTAAAATTATGTTTTAACATTATTATTATTATTTCTTTTTTTTTCTTTTTAATTTTTTCTTTATTTTTTATTATTATTATTATTTAAATACATGGATTAAAAAAAAATGCTTGTTCCAATAAATATTTCATACTTTTAGTGCTGTATTGGCTACTGTCATGAGTTTTAATGAGATTGTAAAATGCTTAAATGTAAAGAATATAATTGATGTACCTGTATGTTTAAAACTTTATACAAATGTACATGAAAGACTGAACAGTCTACTATACTATCTGTTAACTAAAATAGTTTATTAAACATTTACTAACACAGATGATTAACTATATTTACTAAAACAGTTTATTAACCATTTACTAAAACAGATTATTAACCATTTACTAAAACAGTTTATTAACTATTTACTAAAACAGATTATTAACCATGTACTAAAACAGTTTATTAACTATTTACTAAAACAGTTTATTAACCATTTACTAAAACAGTTTATTGACCTTTACTGTAAATTTCCCGTCCTTACTTTATGTGCATTCTAGATTCGATTCTTAAATCAACAACTATTTCATATTCACTTTCTTAACCCATGGGCACACATTGTATGCAGGTGTTGCCTCTTTAAGGTTCAGTGCAACACAGATATAATTATGTAAAATCCACTTGGAATATCGCACATAATATTACATCCTTATATCCTTCAATAGATGTAGGTTTATGATTCCAGAAACTTTTAATTTGTGTCAGAGCAAATATTTTACGCATTTTGTCCACGGTAAATACCCTAACAATACAGAAGTCAGTCAGGCATGTTAGCAAACGGCTTTGAGGAAAGCTGTGTCACATTATGTCTGTAAAACCTGTAATTTCTGTGGTAATGATGGTCTCGGGGCAGCAGATATCAATCCAGGTGAGGAGGGGTGGGATTGTGCGCTGACGTTCGTTATTGTGGCGTTCTGACGAGGTGTCAAGACCAATAAAGGTAGATAACACAGTTCGTCGGCATCTCCTGTGGCTATCATAGATGCGACGATGTTACGGTAGGCTAAACGTGTACACACACACGTCTTAATTTCAGTGTTTTCAGCGTACACTTTCATAAAAATGCTTTGCATTGAAATGTGAATGTAATTTAAATATTTTTGTGTATTTATAATGTGTATGTTTCATGTCAAGTGGAGGAAATGTAAAACATGAAAATATGTTATCCAGTTGTAATGATAAGCTGGATTAAGCTGGATTAACGATTAGTTTATTCCATTTGTATGCAACTGAGCATTATTATACATTTGATCACATGTAATGAAAAAAAAAAAAATATATATATAATAATACAGCTGTAGTTATAATATATCCTACTTTCAATATGCATGGTTTTGTTTTTAGGAATGTTAAGGCCTTTTTTAATGGTATTAATTATATTTTTAATATTTGTAATAGTACTAAGCTAGATTCCTGGTTAGTTGTTTAGGTTTAGAGGCACTGTCAAGATGATTTCACTCATATTGATCCTGGATTGCATGTTAAATTGTGCACATGGCCTTCTCGTCTAGGCAAGCTATTATTATCATATACGGTATATGGATATTTGCAATTATCACATGAATTAGGTATGCATTTTTAAACACATTTCTTACCTTAGTCCAGGGCCCAGAAAACCATTTCCCTCCACAGGGTGGGTTGTTTTTGCACGACTTCTTGGTACGCGGCTTTTTGCCCGATGAACACTTCGCTTCGGGGAGATAACTCCCATCGTCAGCTGAGCAGTATGTTTTTCTCTTGTAGTGACTGTTGCCACATTCTGCTGAGCACTGGATAAAACAAATATTGCACTAATGATATCAAGAGATTATGAAATGTTTAAGTTATAATTTCATGCCCAAGCTCAAATTTTATATGGGATTTTGAGGAGAAAACCTTTACTTGATCATTAAGAGTTCCGTAATCTCATGTGGATATGATGCGGTAGGACATACTTAAATTGTCTTAACAAAATCTCTGCATAGAATAACTAACATGTCAGACACCAAGATTACAAATCTTTTTGAATAAGATTTCATGCTCGTTCTCAAATTTTATAGCAGGAATATTGTGAATACATGTTTGAATTGAGCATGAATTTATAATAATAAAAAGTTTCATAATCAGGATACAATAATAATATAGTCTTTGACTGCTTGTCAAAAATGTTGGGAGGCTATCATTATTAACTTTTACTATTTTTAGACCAAATTAAAAATAAAATAAATAATTAAAATGAAACTAAAACTTAAAGAAATTATATCCAAGATCTTGAAGATACAATCCGAAGAGAACACATATTGTTTCATATATAAAAGTGACATTTGGAAATATCCACAAAGACTAAAAGATAAGAATTGCTCAAACTATTTAAAATTATTTTAATGATAATATAAACATAGTCTATATCATCATTACATTTGAAATCTCTACATTATTGCAACACTAAACCTATTAAAATCAACGTCAGACAACCAAGGATGTCCTGCTAAGTACATGTAATACATAGGCTTATTAAAATAAATAGCATAAGCTAATATATTATCCCTGACCCATGTAGTTTTTTTTTAAACTAAAGACAGTGTACATGTTGTTTGACAAATCACCTTGTCCAAAATGCAATAACCCTATGTATGGCGTAAGACAATGTTAAGCTATTTCCTGTAGCGGAGTAGCTTGTTTGACCTTAACCACTACCTCTTGCAACAAAGACTAATTACACTGAAATCCAAAGAGAATCTGTTTCCTGGACCAAGACCAAGAAGTATGCCTTTAACTGCCTTCTGGCAATATTCAGTCAATAAGATATGCGAAGATAACTTTCGTGTTGATTTGTCTGGAATGATAATCTATAGACAATACCAACCAAGGCAACTGTATTAAACTTATGTGACTTTTCCGCTGATTTGTATTAAAAATTGATTTCTTGACATTTTTCCGTTAATTCCTTATGTCAAAATAACTTGACCTTTTGAATCCTAAGGATTTAAAGGACAATGAAGGTACTGTCTGTGGAATAAGTCACAAGGTATACATATTACCTGTCTAATGCGAAGGCGACACAGAGGATCCGACTGAGACTACTTTCATGTGAATTTTGTCATAAAGGCATGTTGCGATATCTTAATATAAGCAGGTCCAGACATGTTAAATTACTTCATAAATCAAAAACAGATTTACCAGACAACTTACACAGACCACGTTTTTTTATGTTGCATGTAACTGTAATATAATAATAATAATACAAAAATAATATCTTAAAAAATAATAATAATATGTATGTTAATTTATATAACGCCAAACTTCAAACTACCGGTGGGTGCAGTTTATCTCTTAGTTTCTAAAATGAAACTATTAAAGAGAATGCATGTCAATAAAGGCATTGAAGTTAAACAGATTTGTTAACATAATTACCGATAAGTAAACTTTTGTCATACAGAAAGAACAATAAAAAGTGTCAATAATCTTATCAACTTTCAGGTGTCACGATATATAAATGACTCATTTGTGACACTTGCAGTTAATTTAATTCCCAATCTGTCTTGAGCAAGAATAGATTTTACCTTCAAGACTTTGTATCTCTCTTATCACTAAACATCCATGTCACTAATTCAAACTCTATGTTTATCTGATAGAATAACCAGACCGCATCTTACATCTCCTCACATCTTATTCAATGCTGTAACAAATGTACCAATTTTCCTTTAAAGATAATGCTATACAATTGCAGCAAATTGTCACATTCAGCCCTCAAATCTGAAGATTGAAAGTTTGCCAAACCTATTAAAATCCAATTAAAAAGTTTTAACAAATCTCACCCCAAAACATATTATTATTTAAACAATGTTATTTAAATTTTACTTAACAAGAACAGACATTTCAATGCACCACTATATTATGGTATCACAATAATGTCATCTTCCATATGACATGTAATCGCAGCGATAGAAATTAACTTTAAAATTTACTATCCCGAATAGTGATACAAATAACAAATGTTATGAATTTCTACTAGTCCTTAGGATACCTTTAGCATTGCAAGAAATGGCCCGGGCTAGAGGACTAGTGTTAATCTCTATCCCTGTAATGGAATTATTTTCTTCTTCTGACAACTGAACGATTCCCTTGCACGACAGTGACCAATGACTACTACCCCTGGTCAGACGGGGCTATTATTCTGGATTATGGCTACACTGCCAGTTAACCACCCAAACCCAACTACGGTAATTCTCTTCTCGATCACATGTCCAACGGGCGACGTCAGAACATGACATGTCACAGGGCCAGAGCCCCATGGCATTTCTACGTCAACATAAGCAGCATTTTTTCTTTCAGAGTACATAGCATTACTACGTTGTAACGGAACCATGTTAATCCTGGTATCTGAACCCGGGTTGTCGTGATGCGAGTCCAACACTCCGCTGACTTATTCAAAGGGGCAACTCCGCTGGTTTAGACAAGTGTGACAATTTTATATCGCACAGAGCAACCTTATTATTAATCATCTTCTCACTGGAGATGAGCAGAGCTGCCCTGCAGAGCAAATATCCTGATTGTGATTAATCCACGAGGGTTATGAGAAACTCACCTCCGCTGCCCACTTGGTGTGGTACCAGCCCCTGGCACAGGAGCCCATGTCACAGATCTGGGTTGCTTCGGGTTTGGGGTGTTCACACTGGCGGTGGTGGGCCGGCTTGCCTTCCACGGACACGCACTTGACACTCCGGGCACGCTCACCCATACCACACTCTGTAGAACACTGTGGGCAGCAATGACATCAATGACATCAAAAGGCATCAATATATAATATAACACAGTGATAGATTGTCAGACCTTGATGCTAAAGGTCAACTTTAAACCAACCCTGTGGGACAAGGCAATAATGTTCATTGCATTTCTTTTTAAACATTTTAAAATTTTAATTTGGGTTGGGAGACACGTTCACCCATACCACACTGTAGAACACTGTGGGCAGCAATGACATCGATGACATCAAAAGGCATCGATAGCATCAATATATAATGTAACATACTGTGACCATCAGTCAATTTATTGTTCTATAATAGCTTGTCCATATACCAACAATGATATGTACACTGTACATGCATATCTGGTGTTGATGGTAATACATGTAACACAGTGATAGATTGTCAGACATTGATGCGAAAGGTCTAGAGTTTAAACCAACCCTGTGGGACAAGGCAATAATGTTCATTGCATTTCTTTTTAAACATTTTAAAATTTTAATTGGGGTTTAGAGACACTTTCAACATTCTTGATCTTATACCACGGCTTGTCAGCTTAGGGTAAGATGAAACCCACAACATTCATAGTGCTGTATACTGAAAGTAAGACACCATCGTGGAAGAAAGAAACCATAGTGGAAGAAATACAATATCATGGAAGAAAGACACCATCATGGAAGAAAGACACCATTGTGGAAGTAAGACACCATTGTGGAAGTAAGACACCATTGTGGAAGAAAGAAAATATGATGGAAGAAAGACACCATCATGGAGGAAAGACACCATCATGGAGGAAAGACACCATCGTGGAAGCAAGACACTGTACTGGAAGCAAGACCTACCTTCTCCCATTGGCCAATCTTCCATTCTGCACACGGCTTCTGCTGACACATGCGGGACACTGCGGGTCTGCGGATGGACAGACAGAGACTGGCGGACACACTGATGGTCAGGGTGGGGGAGATCCTCCTCTGACACTCCACTTTCCGAGACTGGATCCCCTTCCCACAGCTCCTGCTGCACTGACCCCAGTCTCCGGGATGCCATCTGGGGACACAACAGGAGACTGTGTACAGATAACAGTTTCATCCCTTCATTTTATGTCCTATGTATATGATAATAATACATATCTAAAAGATGGTTTGAATGACTATCGTGACATTTTTTACATGTAACATTTTTTAACTGCCCAAATTTGTGAAACTTTTACCTATGATTTTGATACCATTCACCAGTGTAAATGATTAAAGGAAATTCCATATACCATCTCATGTTATGTACTGAATAGTCCAGCGGCTTCACTCCAGTACAAGAAAATATGGATATGCGGCCAAACAAACTTTTCCAAAATGGCCGCCAAATCTAAGATGGGGACCATAAATTTCATTATTTTATAATATTAATCAACATAACAAATACAATTGTTCACAGAATACTTTGAAATGGTGTACCAAGGTACGTTATCCTCGTTGAGATACAATACCAATAATGATTCACTTGAACACTTCCAAGATGGCTGCCAAATTCAAGACATGGTTTGTTACTACAGATGACTCTCTCTACATAACATGTCATGGCTACACTTTGTAACTCTTTTATGAGCGGGTCCTAAGTTGGCATAAATTGTACCCAATCCTTTTCTATCGTGAATATAATATGTTTAAACAGTGATCAAAACTAACCAGAATAGTGATACAAATAACAAATGTTATGAATTTCTACTAGTCCTCAGGATACCTTTAGAATTGGGAGAAATGGCCTGGGCTAGAGACTAGAGGACTAGTGTTAATTTTGATTCCTGTTTAAACAACGGTTGTCCAACTTACCCAGCAGGACATGGTTGATTACTACAGGTCAGGGTCTGTCTCTTGGGCAGTCGTTTTGGGTCACAGTTCTCCTCAGTCACCACAAATCCTGAACTTCTCTTCACACACAGGAGCTTGGTCTCTTGCACACCTGTAACAAACATTCAAATTTAAATACAAGCAATTTCATATAGTATCCTCTACTGATATTGTGTTGCAATGTATCGTGTTAGACTCAGAAATCTTGGCATGGAATTGATGGGAGATTGATACTAATACAAGCTGTTGAGGTGACATTGAATGATGGACTAATACTTTGGATTATATTCACCGGCATTCACTTGCGGCAATCGACATAATGCATACATGAATCACATTATATTGCTTTACATTTGATCATCTGTAAATGGAAATTCACGACTCGTACGCAATTTAGCTCCAGTACCGGGTTTTGAAAGCCGTGTCAAAAGGTCTAAAATGCCTATTTAAATTCAAATTGGAGCTATCTGTAAACTCATAAACACATGTTGGAATACATGCCAGAGACATTTGTATTATCACTGGGTCAGCTGGCTGTACAATGTCTGTTCATTCACGAGTCTGGATCGGCGCGTATGGGGACAGATTAACTACCGCCCTCTTCCTGACATAGGAGATTAAATGAGGATTAAGTGTCCTGGAGGTGAACGAAGGCTGAGCTTGTGTCACTGCTAGCAGCTATAGTGTGAGTATAGCTCTTTAACACTGTCACAGTCACTGTGGCTGGTAACTGCAACAGAGCTAACGCTTTTTGTTATATACATACTCAAACATTAAATAACGCTTCTTCTTCTTCTTCTTCTTCATTAGACACGTCAGTTTAGGCCAATGGCTTTTAAAAACAATGTCTCCATTTAGCAAGGAATGGCTAGCATGGTTGTTGAAATGGAAATGTGAATGGTAAAGTTCATGTTCCAGAGACCATACTCCCCAGGGTGTTAAGAAGGTGAACTGGGTACACATTGGCCAAAATAATTATGATCGTTTCACAGCCAATCATCATCAGTGAAATTACAGCTAAAACTATATACTAAAAGTATAATAACAACAAAAATAATAATAATTATTACTACTATTATTATTATTACTATTATTAACATTTTGTAATTACTATTATTAGTTATTATAGTAAAACCATAATATACAAGTACCATTTTATCTATGAATCATGAAACATGCTATGTGATGAAACATGAAACATGTTATGCGATGCACTGATATCAAAAGGCATGTGTCAACCCTCTTGAGACACAACTTGTCAAAGAACCATAACCACCTATAATATGCCCAATTAACCATTTTGAAAACTTGTCTGACATTGACGATAAATGTGTGGATTTACCACCTGATTGCAAAAAAAAACCAGGTAACTTGATAGTGCATTCATAGCAGTGAAAAGATGGTTGTGCATACAGTATGTTTAACACTGATAATTACAAACAGCAGTATCAGCAAATGGATTGCACGTGGTGTCGAGTTTCCACGCTGATGGCTAGAGAGATCCAGCATGTGCAAGCCTCCAGGTTGTAGACTTGCACAGTGCACAATGGCACCCCATAGACAAGCCATCATGTGAAAAACACGGGGTAGAGTGTCCTCTGGGTCACCCAGGTATTATGTGACCCCCTTCAAATGCTTGTTGTGGTATGTTACCGGGATTATTCCCTAATACAGCTGTGGTTGGGTGTGACATACCTCTGAGGACAGGACAGATGTAATCATCACAGGACAAGGGTGTCCCCATTGTTGCTGGTTGTGCGGTTGTCTGGGAATTTAACAAACTTGCAAGGGAAAGCTCGGCAGTGGGGACACTGTTTGACAGGGTTGTCGGCTGGGATGTTCTAGACCAACTTTTAGTCTATGAAAGATGCCATCTTTACAACGTGATGATGTCATGATGATGTGGTGTGAATGCTAAAGGAGATCGGAGGTCATGCTACCTCACCTCCTTATTTCATAAGTAGGAAATGTGTGAGTTTAACCCTCTCCATGCTGATGGCAACCAGAGATGCCTTAAAGAGCCGTGTCTGCAGCTAATCCAGCAGGGAGAGGGTTAAGGGTGTTATGCTGTTCATTTGCCATAGTATTTAAATTGCATCATGTGTTAATTAATTGTGGGAGGAAAACCTGAAATAACCTAGATTTCTTAAATAAGCTTTAAATGCACAGTAACTTCAATGTCATCATGTACTAGTTTATGGTGGGAGGGCACCCTGAAGCGACCTAGATTTCCTAAATAAGATCTAACTGGATATCAATTTCAATGATAATTTGTATAATCTATGTTCTGATGAAAACCAAGACCCATATTTCCTACACAAGTGCCAACAGTATATGTATTACAGTATTTCACAAATGAATTGTAGATTTGTATAATGATGAAACCTATGACCTGACCTGACCAATCAAAACCATTGTATAATGGCCACACTTCCCAATGGTTTATTCGGGTAATCTTATCCCACGGGACTGTCAGGAGAATAGTGGTAAAGTATTCGTGAGTTACTAACAGATGACGACCATAGCATTGTGTTACCATTATGCCACCAGAAACCCCACTGTGCCAACCTTGGATAGCAATTAATTGTAAAACTTGAATAATAAATTTAGACACAGACATTCCTATCATGACAGTTAAGTAGGTATTAATTTACACTTAAGTTATAGCTGAATGAACGCATTGCACTTCTGTTAAAGCAACATTTCACATCCGTTAAAATACAATGCTGGAATTAAAGTTTCCCACATTATTTATCATAAAATCAGCAATAAATGCAGCTCAATATTATCATGGCATTTCTGACTTAACAACAATTGAATACACGTAATGAATAAATGTATTTTGCGCAAAGAGTAATCACAAAAGAGCTGATAATGTATACTGCAATTCAGGCAGAAAGAATGCTATACGTATGACATTATAAAGTATAAACCTACTGCATTATATTGGATCATTTAAAATACATCTATGTACTGCCATTAAGTATGACCTTTGAACTTCAAAGGAATTCATTTAGCAACCTGTGCATACTTTATACCATATTTGAGCACCTACTTTCAGGTAATCTTTGCAATATACTGTGTATAAAGAAAACTAAACTTATATCAGTGTACACATTCTATGTACAGGTAAATAGATAAAGAAAATATGTACAGTGTACCATGGTAGGCAGTATATACCATGTTGTATACTGCATAAATTGGTATCCATATTTAGGATGTATATCGCCACCCGTTGGCATTAGCTCCATTACATATCATAGTAATTCCTTCCCAGTAGACTATTTGTACAATCTGTGCCAATCATCATGAAATATGTTTCATCATCATATTCTGAACTTCATGAGGTGTGTTCATGAAGTATGGTCATGAACATATACTTCATGAAGTATGTTCATGAAGTATGTTCTATTAATTTTCATATGGCCATTTAACGTTCACATTTAATAGTTCACAAACTGTTCATGAAGTTTGTTCACGAACTGTTCATGAAGTTTGTTCACGAACTGTTCATGAACTGTTCATGAAGTTTGTTCACAAACTGTTCATGAAGTTTGTTCATGAACTGTTCATGAAGTTTCTTCATGAACTCTTCATGAACTGTATGTTCATGAAGTTTATGTGTTCATCAATTGGCCATTTAACATTCATCAATTGTTCATGAACTGCTCGTGAAGTTTGTTCATGAACTATTCATGACCTGTTCATCAAATTTTCGACAAGGATCATTTCTCAAAGCTCTCATATCTACCACAATACCATTTATAAGGACTCTCATAACGATCTAGTACATGGCAATCATGCACTTATGAGAGTGCTATGTTCTCATAGTGGATATGAGAGCTAATTGAGAAACAATACCTTAAAGTGAACTAACATAAAGCTGGATGAGAGAAGACGGAAGACTTACCTCCACCGCATGTCCTGGAGCACTCTGAGAATCCAGAGATCTTCCAGGCGTAGACGTTGCTGTCGGCCAGGGATCCGTCGTAGGGGATCTGCTGGATGTTGTTGCTACTGTAGCCATGCCCTCCAGTCGACACCGGCGCCAGGTAGTTGGGGTGGCTCTTGTTCCTGTTTGTCCTGTAGGTGGAGCTTCTCTGAGGAGTCAAGTAATCCGAGTCCGTGCGTCGGTTCGAAATCCTACGGTTCGAGATCACCCTCTGATTCGAACCCCTCAATGTCTGAGAATGGGGCAGGGCACGCCTGTCTGTTTGGGTATTTGAAACATAGCTCGGATTTGAATTTGTCCGGTAAAGTCCATTGGCGTATCTGTCTGCGTACACCGACCTGACAGGCTGTCCGTTGCTACCAGGTCGTGGCACCGATCTGACAGGCTGTCTGTTGCTACCAGGACGTGGCACTGATCTGACAGGCTGTCTGTTGCTACCAGGACGTGGCACTGACCTGACAGGCTGTCCATTGCTACCAGGTCGTGGCAACGGCCTGACAGGCTGTCCATCGCTACCAGCTCGTGGGTATGTCCGTGGTATCAGTCTCCTGTGGCTGAGGTGTGACGACTGCTTTCTGTCGTAGGCTGGTATGTACCGCGGCGACTGACCATGCTGGATGGTGGTAGTGCCCTGAGCATCGCGTCGTCTAGCTATGATCCGCTGTCGTCGCTGCTGTCTCCTCGAGATGTGCATGTCACTCTGCTGTCTGTTCACCTCCCCGGAGTTCAGCCTAGGAGGACGTGTGATTGTTCTGTCTTTGAGTCTGCTGTCATGGTGCTTGTTGCCATGGTGCGTGTTGCCACGGTGACCATCACGACTGCTGTTGTGGTACCTGTTGGACCTGTGGTCTGTGAGTCTCTCTGAGAGTTCTTTGCTGGACTGTTCCATCATGGCTCCTACCTTGTGTTTAGGTATTGTAAACTGATAGATGATACCAGGATTGTGATGGTAATACAGCAACTGAAATATAAATTGGGGACAAATTTCATTATAAAATATGAACAATATGTATTAATTTAATACAAATTAATAACATATAAACTGTGCATGAATAATATACATTTAATTCTGTGAAATAACATTTATTTTCAACTGGAGGTGTATGTTAAATATTAAAGATTGTAAAAAGTCCTAAAATTAACATAGTATCTATCAAGACAATAACCACATGTAAAAAGTACAATTGCTTAAACATCCACTCGTATAATCAAAATACAGCAAAATTAGTGTGTCTTGTTCCAAGATCGTAACAGGATCATGAAATGTAAATTTGCCTGTTCCCACTTGGTTGACATTGCATACATTTTTTCTAGAAAGAGCACCATTCATTGAAAGACCATAGCATAGTCATCAATTCAAAATGGACATCAATGAGCTCACCTGAACTTCAATATTCTGATTGGTTGGGCCGTCTGCAAACAGACATTCTCCTGGGCAGTCCCGACTTTGAGCACGCCCATATCGGAAAGTAGTCCCGGCGCCACGCACTACACCAGATGGGCTGAGGCGATTATTGCCATTAAGAAAATATAGTCCATTATCATCTGAAATCTTCAGAGCTGGAAGAGAATTGCATACATATACGGATCCATTGTTGGCACTCAATACTGCGGTATTCAAATGTTGATTAGTCTATATTATACTAAGAATAACTTTTTTATTTCTAAATTGAGTTCTAGAGCAGCTTTCAAGATTCTTTCATTTATATCACTGCTTAATTGTCAGTTTAGGGCAGAAGGTAACCCACAACATCCATAGCAGAAAACCTGCGAGCACTGGCTGGTACTGACAGACAAATGATGATAACTGCATTGCGACAGTACAGACAAAGAATCACATCAGAAAGGTAACTGAACATTGTCATTAATGCCATGTAATGCCATCGGTGTGGAATTTGTACCCAGGGCTATTGGCTCCGAAGTCCAACATTTGACCATTGTGCTACGCACTAAGAATAGCTACTAAATAAGAATTAGTGAATTAGAATAGTGGTGAATATATAAATTGGAAATTATGTACTGAATATATGAACACAGCATTATCCTCTGCACATCCTAGCATACAGTTTGTTCATTCATTTTAAGTGATATGTTCTTCACACACTTACCTGTATGCAATATGTTCAAAGGTTAGACAACCTCATAGATCTGTTTTCATATTTGCTATTTTTTCTCTACAACTCTGAACTCAATAGTTTTATCACTAAAGAATGTACTTTGCTCACAGGCATTGGGCAATACATGTGAAGTGGAGAGTGTTTGAAGATGCCAGGGATTACTATGTAGCTAGAGAAAACCCTCCACACTTGGCTTTGTATAAGCTTTGATCTGTGACAGTTTGTACGCGCACCTGTGACGATTCACATAAACATAAGTAAACAACATGTTGGATACGAAATTGAATGTGGCAAACATAGGTTCTGAATTGGATGATCTATCAACTGATTCGTGTGGATTGTTTAGACAAATGTGTATGTTAAGGACAAACTAATACACCAATATTTCAAAGTGAAGAGTGCTATTTGGGTCAACAAATAGTTAAATGTAATATACAGGAGAAATTTCATCATACAATGGGTTTGGTAATGGTATCAATCTAAACAAGAACACAAATAAAAGACTTGATTTGATGGAGGTATGCTGGTACTAAGTATTACAAGTACCCAATGTCTAGTTCAATGAAATGAGGTATCAACTTAAAATACTGAAAGAAAAATTTAAAGGAATGCATGTATTGTAACACGCCATTGTTGCTAAGCGGTTTTATAACATCCCCAATATAATTATTATGCCCAAATTTCACAGTAATCTTTCTTTGCTCGTGTAGAACATGATACAATGAATAAATTACCCATAACTTACAATGTGATCTTTATTAAGGTAAATTTGAAACTGTGTTATTATGAGAAATACCACCTAATGTTAAGTCCTAAATTGCAGACTATTGGCAATGAGTCGCACCTTATTACATGGAGTTTACTGGGGGGTACATTTCTTGGGTACCTAGTTATATGAATAAACGCCATTGACCTGTTACAAATCTATGTCATCCTTTAGCTACAGCAAACCCTCATGTGAAATATAGCTCACCTTCACATTGCACCTATAGACTATCGTATGAATGGAAACTACTCCAAAAATGTCATCTTTACATTTTGGAAGGCTACAAAGTTCACTGGTACGAAAACACCTATACATACCACGGATGGAGTGTTACAAGTCTCTCACATATAAGCCCTGTATATATTTACATTTAACAGTTTTTTAACTTTACATTTACACGATTCTAAATCAAGGTGTAAGCAGTTGAATTCAAATTGGCCTCACTTCAATCACGACAGTGTTCACATAGCATGTAGGTTTAGCTTTACCTGCTTTTCTCTCAGAGAAGTCTAAGCCAGAAGCTTGTAGTAAATACATGGGATGGGTTTATAAGCCACAAGTGCATAATGCATGTACGCTGAGAGAATATATTAATGCTATCTCTTGATGAATTTTGCAGAATTTCTAAAATGACATGTTATAATTATTCTTGGTCAAATATATCCTAGTTGAAAGTGCTTTAACGCTCTCCGTGTTGGATTAACATTAGGCACAGCTTGTTAGGCATTTCTAAATGTCTCCAGCATGGAGAGGGTTAAAATGTCCTGGACCTCCATTTGCAATTATGTAACAATATATTTGTCCCTTCTGCACTGTCACTGCAATTGTATCTGCATCTCTCTGACATTTCATGTGTTTGCCTAGCAGTTAGTTTAGGTGAATTTGAGTAAAACAGGATACCCAGTGACATTATGGCAGACAAGCAAAAACATTCCCCACAGGCAGACAGTAACTGACAGACTAGCGCTGCCCACAGGCAGACAGTAACTAACAGACAGAACTCTCATTTCCACATGCAGACACAGTAACTAATAACACTCCCCATGTAATAGGCACACACAGTAACTGATGGTCTAGCATTGCCCATGGGCAGACACAGTAACATAACAGACATCACTCTCATTTCCACAGGCAGATACAGTAACTAATAACACTCATGTAATGGGCCGACACAGTAACTGACAGACAACACTCCACAACACACAGTAACTGACAGACAACACTCTCCAATACACAGTAACTGACAGACAACACTCTCCAACACACAGTAACTGACAGACAACACTCTACAACACACAGTAACTGACAGACAATGCTCTCCAACACACAGTAACTGACATACAACACTCTCCAACACACAGTAACTGACAGACAACACTCTACAACACACAATAACTGACAGACAACACTCTCCAACACACAGTAACTGACAGACAACACTCTCCAACACACAGTAACTGACAGACAACACTCTTCAACACACAGTAACTGACAGACAACACTCTACAACACACAGTAACCGACAGACAGCACTGACAGAATGGATACTACTCACAAGAAATTAAGGGCCAGTAAATACATGGGTAGTAATCTCACCTAGATAGTTTCGACTTTTGGACATCTCCGTGATGTTGATGTTGCAGGCACCAGATGGGATCTTGGTGATGAGGTTGTAGCCGTATTTCTCCAGGTGGCGCCTCATGAAGATTCCGGAAACAATCTGACATGACTTTCCGTTTCCGCCGCAGATTCCACATTGGTCAACTGAGGCTCCTGATCCTGCAATTCCGTCACATCCAGTGTCCTGGAATAGAACGGAAAGTTAATGTTACATGTGTACAGACACACAGGATTGTCAGTGCTTATCTCAAGGGTACCATTTCAAAAACTCTGTCAATAACCAGGAAGACCATCTGATTGGTTCACTTATGATAAGTTAAACCATTATTACATCAGGATACCATAACAACTTGAAAAACATAATGTGATTTACATAATTTAATGAATGAATAACTCTCGCTATTCAACATAATACTACTGAACATTTAGTGCATTAAATATAATAAGTGTGAATTAGTTTAATCATGAATTGAGGCAATTATTGGTAACTCTAATTCAACAGTGTTTGCTATTTTATTTATTTCCGAGGTAACATCAAAGTTATATCATCGTGTTTACATAAAAAAATAAAAAAAATATTTTTTCTTTCAAATTAAAAAAACCTCATAAACTTGAATGGAGCAATAATTGGGTCCCAATACATTACATGTATATATACTGTCACAATCCCTGTCTGAATGGGGTAAGTTTAAAAAACTACATCAACATGCATGATCAATGGTGTGAGTTCTATCCAGGTCCCTGTGATCCAACATTGTGCAGCCCTTGTATGTGTACACACCGCTCTCACTCTAAGCGTGCATCATAGCCCCGTCTGTCATTTACCACAGACTTCCAGCCTTTAACACATTCTGTCACTGGCCCATGTTGTTAAAGGCGCCAAGCTCCTACTTTTAGTGAAATCTTTAATTCCAGCCCACACTGAACAAGAGACTGGCACCATTTAAAGAGACACATTTGGTAATCTTCTGCAAACATAGCCTGGCGCTGTACTTTTGAAAAGTTTTCAACAATAGGTTGCATTCTTCTTCGTTAGCTTTCAACCAATCAGCACAATTTGTATATGAGTAATATTTATGAATATTAATATTTATTAAACCATCAATGTGATAGTGAAGAACTATTACATTTCAATTGATACAATTAAATATGTATTTAATATATATATGTAATTAAATATAGATCTTTATAAGTGTATACATTTCTTTAAATGTAAATTTAGTTTTTTGAAAGATATCCATTTGACAAAAATCTTGATTAATAAATGGTGTGTTTTTAAAAGTGTGTGCAGGAAACAAATCTTCAGAGATAGAAAAATACATCAGAATATGCTTTAAAGTTTCAAAACATCTTCTACCAATGGTTATTGTTGAAAAAAGCAACAAACCAACATAATCTTACACCAGAAAAATATACGACCACAGGCTTTGAAAGTATATCTCATACAGGATATCTTCTTCTTTTTTTAAATTTGAAGTTTAACCTTGCTGCTGGTGACACTGTAGAGAGACTGATATGAACCCAGCAGTGAAAGGGTTAATAGAAGTGTCATCTCCACACAGAGGAGTAACTCTATAATCCTTTGACGGACACAGCATACAGTATCTGGCGTGGATAATGCGGGAAATGTTGAACAAATGCACAGAATGTAGATGGCAGCACTGTAATTTAATCCTCACGCTGAACTGACGTCAGTTTTTCTCACGTGTATAATACTGCAAGTGTATGTAATTATGTCACATAGAATAATTGAAGATGCTCTTTTATCAGATCTAGATGGGACTGAGCACTAATAATTATTGTCATCTTGTTCACAATACACGCATGACTCATTTCAAGCAAACATTACATTTCTGTCAATGCATATACCAATTACCATACTTTACACACTCATGTCAGTAGGTTAATCTTAGTCTTTGAGAATTTTCAGTTCAACTAATTCATCACAAAACCTAACATAATTGTATGTCGCCTATGACATAGAGAATAATTGTGTAAGATGTAGGATAGCAATAACCTCGAATCTCTGACAAGATGTTTGATGATGTACATGTATATATCATAAATGCAACAACCGTACATTTTTTAATGATTCAAATGCTGTGGATACTTGGTTAAATATGCATAGTTATTTTGACTTAATTATAGACCACAGTTATTTAGAAATAATTATCAATGTAATTTATTAACAATGATAACTTATAAACAGACATAAAAATAAATACCGGGTGAAACAAAATTAAATAAATTTACCGGTAATTAAAAAACCATCAAACCAATAAACAAACAAACAAGAAAGAAAGAAAAAAAGAAAAAAACGTGTGAAACAAAATTAAATAAATTTACCGGTGTAATTAAAAAAACAAAAAACAAAAAAACAAACAAGAAAAAAACTTACTCAAACCAGTCATCAATGATTACATCTTTCTGAACCCTCACAAAAAAACCCAAAAAAAAACAAACTTGAAAGACATTACACACATACTCTCAACATGAGAACTCTAAACAACTAAACCAATGCTAATTATAGGGATATATCCACAGTCCTTACAAAGCATCGCTAACTTCAATTATCAGGTAACTGAAAAACAAACCAATAAGATTGAAAGCCAATCCTCGGTATTGTTTCCCCCGAGCTCATCGCCCCCAATCCCCCGCGACAGCTGATATGGAGTATTGAGACGTAGCACGGAGTCTTCACCTAGTCGTGTGAGCTAACTTCAAAGACGAGAAAACCCTTAAGTTAAATATGACTCTGGCTTGATAAATATGTGTTTGCCGTGGCGGAAATGAGGTCAGTCTCAACGTTAATGTTTTGTTTCATCAGAGAAAAGTTGTAGCTATTACATGGATAATTCTTGAAATATGTCACATTGCTTCAACATATTATCTAGCAGGGTGAGATTCCTGTAAGCGTATGATGGGTGAGATTCACTTAAGCGTATGATAATGTAGATGTACAAGTCTGTTAAGGGCAAAATGTCTCAAAGGAAAATTTATGACATTATGCAAACATATATGGTAAAGTACTTATACAAAGAAATATGTAAAACTATTGTCATAGATATTTAATATAAAAAAAAGCTTTGGAAAGGTTTATTTTCTTTAATTCTTCCTATATTTTGTTTTAAAGAAAAAGAATGAATACTTAATTTAATAAGACTGTCCTCACTAACTTTCCTTTATTAACATAAATTTATGAATTTAATAATTTTCCGTACACATTTTCATCAACCAATGTTTTAATATAATCTACTTTGAAGATTAAATGTATAACTGAAGAAAGAAAAATCTATGTTTAGTCCAAAATTGTCAAGTATGGGGAACAGATTACGACTCAATAATGTAAAACAATAATTCACTTACACATTTAGTGTTAAACAACAAACATATGAAATCAGTGGATACCGTTACACATACAACTTGTTACTGAAAAACTCACCGAAAGTACTAGGAAAAGAGTTATCACAGCAAACAGGAAATCCATGGCTTTGTGAGTGTTCGTAGGCTTTAATATTCCTTAAATGTACCTCTTGGGCTAATATCCCGTGGACATACATGCAGCTTAATCTAATATCCTGTGACAAGCTAATACCGCATAAAAATAGCTCTTGAGCTAATATCCCATGAACATATCTGTGGAGCTGTGACCATCCTTATCACTGCAGAGAAATACAGGGACAGCTCTGGCAGTTCGTTCTCCGCTGGTCCCTAAAGTTGGACCGATATGTCAACACAGACGGCAGGCTCACAGCGACGACACTGTGCCGTCAGTCATAACCCCCCAGTATCTGTATCCAGCCCCCAGTGTGTCTCTCAGTAGCCTCAGTGTCTCAGTAGCTTCAGTGTTTCTTATAGTAGCTCCCAGTATTTGTCTCCAGCACCTGTGTCTGTCAGTAGCCTCAGTGTCTCTCGGTAGTTTAGTGTCTCAGTAGCTCACAGTGTCTATCCCCAGCACCTGTGTGTCTCTCAGTAGCCTCAGTGTCTCTCAGTAGCCTTAGTGTCTCTCAGTAGCCTCAGTGTCTTTCAGTAGCTTCAGTGTATCTCAATAGCTGCCAATATCTATCTCCAACACCTGTGTGTCTCTCAGTAGCCTTGGTGTCTCAGTAGCTTCAGTGTTTACAGTAGCTGCCAGTGTCTATTTCAGCACCTGTGTGTCTCTCAGTAGCCTTAGTGTCTCTCAGTAGTCTTAGTGTCTCTCAGTAGCTTCAGTGTTTACAGTAGCTGCCAGTCTATTTCAGCACCTGTGTGTCTCTCAGTAGTCTTGGTGTCTCTAAGTATCATTAGTCTTTCAGTAGCTCCCAGTAGCTCCTGTTTGTTTCTCAGGACCCTTAGTGTTTTAGTAGACTCCAGTCTCTCCATAGACACGAATGTCTCCCAGTAACTCCCAAAGTTTCTTTGCAGCCTTCTATATCTCCCAGTAGCTCCAAATGTCTCTCCACAACCCCAGGCTCTCCTTATAGTAGCTCCCAATGTAATTAAACTTATAATATCAGTCAGCAGCTCTCAGTGTCTCTTAGTGTCAGTAGTAGCCCCCAGTGTCTGCCTCCAGCTCCTGTGTATCACAGTAGCTCTCACCACAGATCTCAGTAGTCCTATAGTAGCTACCCACAGCCACCAGTGCCTTTCCACAGCTCCCAGTGGTTCTCAGTAGTAGCCCCCAGTGTCTGCCTCCACCCCATGTGTCTCACAGTAGCTCCTAGTCTCACCACAGACCTCAGTAGTCCCTATAGTATCTATCTACACGCAACCACAAGTCTTTCAACAGCTCACAGTGTCTATCACTGGCCCCAGATTGCCACAACTCACAGAGCAGCCAGTGACAGACAAACGATTTTAATTCAATAAATTACAACTGTGAATACCAGGAGCTGAGGGACATTTAATTGTCCCGGGTGGATACACCTGTGAAAATGTGATATCCACAGACTGTCAACCTCCTGTGTTAGCCATGGAGAGCCACGTTAGCCAGAGTCACATTTATTGGCAATCTCACTGCTCCTGCTACAGGTAGGCCTAGGTGTATCTGGGGCCCCAGTCAATGTGTAAGGTGGCCCCGAGGTTGTACTCCGACAGTAAACTATGCACCGGGTGGCGACTGGCAAACTTGGAGCAGGATCTAGGTGGGAATGCACATGACAAGGGCAGGCTGTAGTACATAAATACTGTCATCAACATCTCTGCAGCTCTGTATGCTATAATTACACGTCTTAAATATCAGAAGGTCCATGGTTTACTAAAAGTACAGGCATTGGGCCACTACAATGATCATGTCACATCTTGGCTTGTATTTCAGAGTAATAGAAATATGTACAATGGTAAGGATAAAGAGCTTAATCAGTCTACATAATGTCAATGATAATTTATATTTATGAAAATGATGTTGATCATCTAACGACTCCGTTTATAAAGGTGCACTTTTCTTTAACTCTGAAATTCCTATAATTACTGGGTATACCACAAAAGGAAGTGTAGAAAGTGATGAACTATATTACAACATTTTATTTCATATTTAAATTACTGTAAGTACTGTATAACATGAATCATGACTAAATTAAATAAATATTACTGTCAAACCTGAGTCAATTGAGTATATTTAAGTAGTTTTTTTTCTTCTTCTCCCTAATTTAAGTTGGTGGTTTTTTTAAATCACAGATGTTGGAGTGAGAGCGGTGCTTGTACCAAGAGGTTTCATCCTAGATGTTCCCTTAGAAAGTTTCTATCCATAGGTCTATATCACTTTACTATGTGGGGCAGTCACTGAGGGCTACTACTGACACTAAGAGCGTATTTGTTTCAATCACAAGACCAACCCTAGGGTGATGAAATTAGCCAATGACCAAACACTCATGATAATACGAGTACCCTCATTGACTAATTTCATCAAACTACCGTCACTCTATGGGTAGGTGGAGTGTCGAATCAAATACGCTCTATAAGAGACACTGAGAGCTGCCGAAAGACGGAGATACCCTAATTTCATCATACGACCAGCACCCTAGGATAGGTGGAGTGTTGAATCAAATACGCTCTATAAGAGACACTGACAGCTGCCGAAAGACGGAGCTACCCTAAAGAGCTGTGCCTATGCCTAATCCAGCAGGGAGAAAGCATTTTTTTGTGACTACATGGCAAATGCCCAATGACTACCAATGTAAACAACACATCTGTACAAAGTATAAGGTGACAATGTGGCTGTAAATCAAGGGATTTACCTTATCTTCCTAGCCTTTCTTACAACACATCAGAAAGCGACACAATATCCCTCTTGATTGATGCTATCATTTTATAATTCTGATTAAGGCTGTTTTAACCAGCTGGTGATCGGTCAGTTAAAGCTTGATACAGGTTTGATCACAATGCTTGTTACATTAATCTTAGAGTATTTAACTGATCTATGTGCTATCTGATATGGTGACTGTTGCCGACCGGCACAAACAGAGATTGACATAGTATCTGTCTACTTGGCCACAGCAAGACGGTTGTCAAGATGGTTGTCAAGACGGTTGTCAAGATGGTTGTCAAGACGGTTGTCAAGATGGAATGGTTCATTCATCAGCAGGAAGATCTTTCAGAGGTTTTAGGAATCTAAAATAAATGATGTAGATCCTTGGGTTCAAACCTGAATTTCCTGGAAAAGAGTAACACTCTACTGACTTGGCCAATGGGGAAACCCATGAACATTTGTTGCACATTATATCATGCATGACTAGATTCTCCACATGGTCACCCATCCAGCGATGTTGAAGCTGTCAAGAGTTGGTAATTCTGTATGGGACAATTCTATAAGAAGTTTACCAAAAATAACGAGTACACATCGGGCGCCAATGTAATGTGACCCTGTGGGTCCTGGGATTCAAATAAGATTGCCAGAATGTGAGCCACACTTTAGCAACTCAGAGCACCAGCATTGTAAATGATGTGCAGTAGAAATGAAATAATAATAATAATAATAATAATAATAATAATAATAATAACAATAATAATAACAACAATAATAATAATAAATATAATAATAATAATAATACATATAATAATAATTGTAGTAGTATTGTCATCATCATCATCAATATTAGTATTATATTATTATACTATTGTTATTAGTATTATATTTTTTTAATTGAACATCTCACACTCCAAGTTCGGTGTTCAATTCAATTTAGAAAGTATCAATACAGTCTAAATTACAAACAGTTTACTTTTATCCCCTAATTATCACCATCTATAATAATATTATTATTTCTTCTTATTATTATTGCATATAGTATTATTATTAAACTAAGCCAAAGCAATCTCCCTGTTCCTCCTCCAGCTGTCATAAGCAGGATCTTGTTGATGATTAGCGGAAATAATCTCCCCGAGTTCAACACTGTAATACCTGCCGTGCGTGACATCAGGACCAAAGTTGTGAGAACAATTTTAACGATTTTGTTCATCGAGTAACCCAAACACAAAAACTGTGCAACCTTGCCAGAATGTTGTGAGTCAAATTAAATACAAACTCTGGCAAATTGAAAGTCAATTGTGAGGCCAGCGTTACGTGATAAGCCGAGTTTAGTCAGTGATTACACGTCTGGAGAAAACACGGGTGAGAATGACTGCCGATGGAGGAAAGACGTCATTAGTTCATTGACACACCTGTCATTGTATTTGATTGGTCTAGACGGAGAGGATTTCCAGGTTGTTCTAAAAGGAGACTTAACTTGGAAAAATATTATGTTTTCCTGTTTATTGGTCCTAAAAACACACATATAGTGTATGCAAGAAAGTGTTCAAATTTATTAAAATATATTTATATATTTGTTATTTTTGCCATATGTGTATACATGTGTTAGTCAGCTGTTGGTCATAGTTAGTGTTTGAAATTGAGAAGAAAAGTCCAAATAACTTAATCTTGAATTATCACTGACAAATTATTATGAGGTCATAATTGTTTTTGTTTTGGCTGAGAATAGAGGAGAATGCCATGTTCTTAACCTTCTCCCTGCTGAATAAAATCAAAGTGTTCTATTTATGCATGTGATTGGGCAAGTTAAGTTGCCTTCAGCAAGGAGAGGGTTAATGATTATTTTTGTTTTATTCTGAATGTGAATTTTAAATATGAGATATGATATCAAATATTAATATATTGTCTACTGTTATTCTATCAGAAAACAAATAAAAACCTGTGTATTTTCATGCTTTGTGAAATATATTCAAGTATATACACTACATGGCTCACTTGCATCACAAATGTTGTGGTTGTTCAATTGTTTGAATACAAATAAAGCAGGAAAAGAAAAGCAAACGTGTGAAAAAAATAAAATTGTACAAACATGGAAAATGGAAATGTATAAAATATATAACAAGGCGTACTATACACACTGTCTTATTTTGAATGCCGAGTTATGAACAGTAAAGTTATACAAATATCATGTTTCTAATTGGCCATGAGCCAACAAAAAAAAATGCGGACTAGTCCCCAAATAACAATATTGTAAGATGTGGTGAAATCTAATTGTGCGGGTACATGCAACCTGAAACTCCTAGCATCCTCCCTGAAATGTCCCATCAGCTGTCCTGTAACTGTCCTGTAACCACCCTGTAACACGTTAACCCACTCGCTTTCATGTATACACGAATACTGCTTCGTGGCAAAATATGGTTACATTCAAACAAATGGCGTTGATATAACGTGAAATGAAAATATTGATTTTCGCGGTCCTCCGTATGCATGCTAATGTGGTCTATAGAGCTCCCCCTGGTGGTCCGTCTGGTACCGCAGCCTAATACAAAGACATAAATATGATCGGGAAAGATTCCACGTTTAGAAATGAACGCGACGGTAGCTCACATTCCGATGACATGGTATTGAGAGTAAAATGTGATAACTAACTGTCGAACACTCCCAACATGTTAAACATTTGAAAACATTACTATGAGCTTCAGACGGCAAACAACGTCATGTCTGGTTTCATGTAGAATTTGCATTCTAGACTGATACAATCACACTAGATGACACTTCTGTATTGCACAGCAAACTCTGTAACCAATTTGTGTGAACATATTTGAAGCAAATCGTGTTGAAATTAGGGTGGAAAGTGTTTTTGGCATGATGTTGATGAATTTAAATGTGCAGTGTGAGAAGTTAAAAATGAAGCATGTTTTATTTGAATTTGTTACATGTTATTCTTCATGGAGTTTATCCCTTGCAGTTTTGTAACTGGCTTACTGTTAACTGGAAATGATATTTCAATAATAAATTATTATTTTAATATTCATTGGAAAACCAGATTAATTTGTATCTGTCGCTCTTGTCATGATTGTGTCAGTATTGCCATCAATTGCATCACTTTTGTCACCACTCATGTCACTCTTGTCACCACCAATGTCACCCTTGCCATCATCTATTCATCACAAAGTTTCTCTTTTCATCACCCATGTCACTGTTGTCATCACCCAGGTCATCCTCGTCATCATCTAATCACCACATCTGTTACTCTTTTCATCACCCGTCTCTCTGGTTATCATCACCCATGTCATCCTTGTCGTCATCTAATCACCACATCTGTTACTCTTTTCATCACCCATCTCTCTGGTTATCACCACCCATGTCATCATTGTCATCATCTAATCACCACATCTGTTACTCTTTTCATCACCCGTCTCTCTGGTTATCACCACCCATGTCATCCTTGTCATCATCTAATCACCACATCTGTTACTCTGTTCATCACCCAAGTCTCTGGTTATCACCACCCATGTCATCCTTGTCATCATCTAATCACCACATTTGTTACTCTTTTCATCAGCCGTCTCTCTGGTTATCACCACCCATGTCATCATCTAATCACCACATCTGTTACTCTGTTCATCACCCAAGTCTCTCTGGTTATCACCCATGTCCTGGTTGCACGTCTTCCACCAGGACAAGCTACAAGGACCCAGCTATGCCTGGTCTCTGTGTCTGTATGTACCTAGGGCTTAGCAGAGGTGATCTTGCCTAAAGGGACAGTGAGAACCCGAGTCAACACGGAACAGAATGGTCAGCAATACTTGTCGGAGTGCCCACGTAAATGGACAAACACCTCTGTCAGTGATCTTTATGCTTAATGCTGTGTTTGTGAAGACACCCGATAGACTGGCCACTGTTATAGCTGACCACTGTGGTTGGGATGTGGGGCATTGATTCCTGTGTGGGGCTGAGCTGGGTTAATAGGCTACAAGTCACTGGTTCAAGAGGACTTTTGGGTGCACAAGGGGAATATGGGCTTGGACATGACCTTGACATAAAAATAATTGTAAAGTACACCTTGTAAAAATAAGTGAGAAATGCGTCTCGTAAAATAGATTCCAATGGTTCATGGTTCATTTAAAATCATATCAGAATGATAGATACTATTTCTTGATATTCCCATAATATAAAAATAATTGAGAAATACGTACACCTGGTAAAAACATTATTCACTTTTTTAAAATGTCACTTTCAAATCAAATGAAAATTATGGATTATATTTTTTAAATATTACCATAATATAAAAATAAGTGTGAAGTACACCTAGTAAAATGGATTCAAATTGTTAATGCGAGTTTCAAATCAAATGGAAATGCTGAATAATATAATATTATTCGAACATGACCTTGACGTACAAAGAACCAAGAAGTACACCTGGTTAAATAGAATTCCAATTTAATCCAAATATCAAATAAAATGAACATCGATGACACATATTACAAGCTGTAAATATGCAGTGCTGTCTATCCTGCCAATAATAACGTGTGTGGTTTCATTCATAACCAACTGAATGGAGAGTTGTCAGGGACGGCACGAGTGACAGGTCCTCTCTAGCGGTGGTCATTTAACAAGGCCTGTCAACAAGGTCTGAATTGTCCAAAGGAGGCCTGTCGACTCCTCACCTACCCTCAGATGTTGTCTCAGGTATTCATATTATCAGTAATCTCTCCCCCGGCTTGGCCTAGACTTAATCTATTATTTACAGTTTAGTCCAGACTGCCTTCCAAGCATGCTAGTTTCGCTAGGTAATCTCATGAGCACTCGCGACCAATTTGTTAGGAGTGTCGTAGTGTCGGGGACACTAGATCCTTGTTGTGACCTCCTCTAGGTTCATCAGGGTGATAACATTTATACTCATTGTTACCTGATAACACTTGACAGAAGGTTTGAGTAGGAGATATTTCATGTCAATGTCTTTTTGATTTGACATAAATAATATACATCCTGATACCGGCTCCAACGTGGATAAATCAGGCATAATCTATCAAAGTTAAAATGGCATCATGACGTCTCCTTTCAGAGATATCCCATTCTCAAGATAGTAGGTCTTGCAGGCATTACAGGTTTGATCCTAGCTTGTATTGTACCAGAATGTATAAATTCACATCTCTTTCAGGTGACCCTGTTATAAATGTGTAACCTGTGAGGATTTGGCTTTTATTTGTAATCCTATTGTAGTTGACAAGTCAGTGTGTCTCTATATTGTCATCAATTCCTTTAAATACCAAGTGAAGTTATAGTGAAGTAGTAGTGAATGTTTCTCCTGCTCTAAGCTGACAAGCTGTGATATTTATAAGTGAAATAATCTTGAAATCGGCTCTAAATTCCAATAACATTTTTTATTTATTTTTATTTTTTAAGTATTGTAATTGTCCGAGCGTTATTCTTAACCCTCTCCCTGCTGAAGGTGACTTAAGTTGCCCAAACACATGCAGAAATAGAACACTTTGATTTTATTCAGCAGATAGAAGGTTAGGCCACAGATGCAACAATGTATGGCTTCAGTAGAGGCATCATATTCATGCACAATCTGTATGTATAACACAAGTGTTTCAACCTTCTTAGTCCAAACTATAAACTGTCCACAATCTTCTCATTTTTCACATCATTCACATTTTTCATACCATTCACATTTTTGAATCCATTCATTTTTTCATACCATTCACATTTTTCATTATATTCACACTTTTTACACCATACCCACTATAGGTTTCCCATAGCTCTTCAAGTAATGTGATCTGAACACAGTAACGCTTCAAGCCAGTGATATATTTGATACTGTACACACAAGTGTCAGGAGCTTATTCAAACTAGACAGAGTTTCCTTGATTCAACATTTTTCTCTGCTGAAATATATCTGAGTGTAATCATTGAGTTGTATCGTCTCCGTCATTACGATGTCACAGCTCTGAGACCTGTGCTGAATGGATGTCAGCAGGTACTCATCTAATGTTCTCAGAGGTATTAATACCACACATACCATGCACTCCTGTATGTGTTCTGCTATCGAGGATTTCAAGGTAAAATACAGTCTTAGATGGGTCATGGAAGTGAGTGTACTCACTGAATTATGGAACCAAAAACTATTAGAAAATTAATTTGGAAATGTAGAAGTACAAGGCCCAGTTTATTGGCAGTTTCCCATAAAATGCAACAATCTCCATGCCAAATAAACTGCCACACTAGAGCTAGAGAAGCAATTCATAGTCCTAGCATTATTAACTTTCTATGAGCTGGAGACAGTTTAGGCCGAGAAGCTCTGATTGCCATAGTACAGCTTGAGGCCTGCAATTATAAGTACAGGTACACATATAGGTTTTTCTCTATCCATAAACAGAAGTTAAAATTACCACAGATAATCATAACAATACATAACTTCATCTCTGCTCATTTAATGATAAACATTTTGATGTAACATTTTAATTATTTTTGGAAAACATTTTGCAGAAATTCTGTTATGTAGCAGTATATTGTATTTATGACTTGTTGATTAATATATAAATACTCCTACCATCATTTTGTCTTGTCTGGTAAAAACAATACCATTGAATAATTCATAAAATAATTATGAAATAAATTTGGACAAAATCTGTACCCAGAGTGTTGATTTCCTATACATTATTATCAACATCATATATAAAGATTTCTACACATTCCAAACTAACTATATATTATCATACATCATCACCAGTTCACATGTAAATATTATATCTAGACCTACATACACCCTTCATGTTACATATCCAGATCAGTGTATGCCCAATGACGACACATTGCATGTACATTTCTGAAAACATCTCAAGATAAAAAAGATAATGGTGTAGTGATCTTGACCTGTCTTTACAAGGTGTTTCCGACATGGTCACATCACAAGTGTGTTTGCTAACCCAGATAAAGCGTAACAATCCTGGATACCCACACATGTTAGTGGTGTGAATACCCTTCAACACCAGAATATATTTTTCTTTTCGTTTTTATTTTCCCTTCATTATTGTATTTTAGGTTTATAGTGCTCAATGTTCACTGTAATGAATGTGGAATTTGATACAAATCTAATAAAAGTAATGTTGTTTTTCCTCTTCAGTATTATAGCATACAGTATATGTATAGGTTGAGCTTGCTCAATCTTCATAAACGTGGATTTGATAAAAGTCTAATTTGAAATATTAAATGTGTCAATATAAATTGTAGGTAATTCATCCATATCTTCAAATGATCTCATTGTTCATACACAGATAAAGGTGAATGTTGATTTAATAAATGTTTGATACAAAGTGAAGGAGATGAATTGTAGATAATTTGTCTTTCTTACAATTGTACAAAACACCTGTTGCAACATACTCATCTCACCTACCATGGTGTCGCCACAACTGATAAGATGGCATATTTGCATTAGTATCATTCTGGAAATAGCATTGTACACATACACAAACAAGTAAAAATATGACACAATGCTTAACATAGTTATACTGTATGATGACAAACATCTGTAACACAAGTCCCACATTAAGTTACCTAAAACTATTAGGTTTACTACAATTAGACTGTTAGATATTTGGATGTAGGCAAACATATTTTGATAGACAATCCTTGCAAATAGTACTGAATAATTCTTTTATTTAAATTTATTTTTATTTTTTTTGTATTGGGGTTTAAAGTCGCTTTCTAGAATCTTTCATTAACATCACGACTTGTCAGTTTAGGGCAGGAGGAAACCCGCAACATCCGTAGCGCTGAATGTTGCAGTAAACCTGTGAGCA
>JAVCKZ010005459.1:0-20683 GCA_034780755.1 Lepetodrilus elevatus | reverse complement strand
AAGCGCAATTAGTCTCAGATCGAAATTTGTTTGTCCATTATCCAGGTCTATCAGCTGTGATATTATGCCTTTAAACTGTGAAATTATCTTCATGAAATTGTCACGTATGGTTGAGAGATTCCTGCTGTGACGTAAAACAATAATTCACTCACGATTAAACATTATAAAAAATTGAAGACTAGTTACATGTTTTGATTATTTTTGAAATGTTAGTATCCTCCTAAATATTTTAGGCGTGGATGTCGTGCGGTTTGCTGACGATCCTGTGTACAAGCAGGATACCATCCTTGGTCTGGCCATGTGAGTTTAATATTCCAAATACAAATACATTATGCTAATATTATTATCCTTCAAACTTACATTTAATGAATTTAACTTTTAGCTTGAAATTAAATGCTAGTATTTACGCTGATTTCATGTGCCTCACAAGTACATTATGTAAATATTATCATTAAAATTTGACTGGTGAATGTAACATGGAGCTTGAAACTCAATGTGAGATTTCGCTGGTTGTAGGAGTGTGGAGGAGGACATGTATCAGATGGCCGTGTCCCTGGCGGAGCGCTACGATCTGCCGTTGTGGGAGGTGTACATCTCGCACCTTGAGTTTCTCTTCACTGACAGCGGGTGAGTAGAACACAGAAGCAAACATTCCTCCTGATATCTGTCAAGAAAAGACAACCCTTCGACACATCGTCTGACTATGGTGACAAGTCCTGAGTTCAAACACACTGGGCCCGAGATTATGAAATGTTTTTGAGTACGATTTCATGCTCAACAGATTGTCCACGGAGGAGGTTGAGGAGAGAGTGAACCACCTGAATATCCTGGCTGAGCTGACGTCGCAGCCGGAGGAGTTCTGTGAGCGGATGTACAGGTCCGTCTTTCCGACCATCGACGGCACGGACCACGACCGCCTCGGATACTTTTTCCAGCTGTTAGATGGCCACGATTCCGGGCGACTCCAGGGTCAGACTCCCGACACTCACGTCAAACTGCTCAAGAAGATCAAACCCTCCGCTCCAGGTCAGTGCTTGTCCTGTCTTTCTCTTTGATGAGTCATTTGTCATTTGTCCAAGTTGCGATGGTTTTATGACTGATCATAACTTCTTGGCCTTGATGTCCTTGGTTGTGTCCTGAAATAATTACATTGTACAGAAATACCAATCTCTTCACTGGCTATATTTTTCTCGTTTATTAGAAATGTGAGAGGTCATCTCATATCCCTGTATGTCTTAGGTCAACAACAAATTTTAATTCAAGCAGTGGATGAGACACAAAGCCGTTGAACTGGGAATGAACCTACTCTATGTATTGCAGGCTTGGACTACAGGAAACTGATGGATGGTAAGACGGCTCCACTGGCGGTTCTTCAGCCAGTCCTCAATAGCAGTAACATCGGGACTCTAGCTAAACTGGCCGGCAAAATACCAGATGGGGTGAGTTCATCTTGTCATCATCTCATTGTTGTTTACAATACAGTTAGAAAATAATGATAATCTAATGATAATGTCAGTTGTTGATGCTGTTCAGTACTTAAATACATTTTGTTTATAGCAAAACATGGAAATTATATACAGCATTTAGCATGCTGGTGCTAGTTAAGGCTGTTCAATACTTCACTTACGATCCACTTACGACAAATTCTGAACTCAGTGACTAATGAATGTAAATACTGTTGTACAAAGACGTGTTGATTCTCGGTGTTGATTCTGCGTATGGTGTTTCAGACGGGTGGCTTCCTGCACGCCAGC
Source organism: Lepetodrilus elevatus (assembly GCA_034780755.1). Lineage (NCBI taxonomy): Eukaryota > Metazoa > Mollusca > Gastropoda > Lepetellida > Lepetodrilidae > Lepetodrilus > Lepetodrilus elevatus. The sequence goes on along the minus strand of JAVCKZ010005459.1, from coordinate 18,929 downwards.
GTGGTGTACTCGGCCTGGGCCGCGGGTCAGTTCTGGAAGTCTGAGCAGTCGGGGAGTCAGCCCACCACCTCGGTCAGTACGAGACTCTGTGTGGAGCCAGTAGTAGCAGTAGTAGGCGGAGCTAGGGAGAGGATGTGCCGTCTGTACCAGGGTCGTCGCAAATATGTGAAAGATTCCTGCAGCGACGTTAAAGTCCATAATCACTCGCTCACTGTACTGTGGCAATGCAGTTATCATCCTTGGTCCGTCAGTACCAGCTGGTGCACTCAGGTTTACTGCAACTGCTATGTATGTTGCTGGTTTCCTCCTGCCATAAACTGCCAAGCTGTGATATAAGTGAAAGAATCTTGAAAGTGGTTCTAAGCCCCAATTCAACAATTCAACAAGTATACATGGGACCTTTTCTTCAAGTTCTTGTATCCACTGCCCTCTTATAAGTGATCTCGGTCTCGATAACTAATACACAATCACTGAAAGAATGTATTGTTCTCAGTGCCTTGGACTACATTTCACAAAAAGGTCGCACAGTTACGGTAGTTGGGACAAAAATTGAGCTTGAGCATGAAATTGCACTGGGAAAGTTTGGTAATCTCGGGCCCAGGCCTACAATGCAGCCCTTTCCTGAAGCACCGGCGTGGTCACTGCTAAATGGTGGATGTCATGCTATAGAAATGCACATTATTATGTGGTTGTTGTTGTCACTGTTGCAGCCTGGCTGGATCCATCGCTACGAGGGCTGTGGAGATTTCTTACAGAAGATGCTTCCCGAGGACGTGGTCAGCTTCATAGACAGCATCGCCTTCGTCAGCGACAGCAGACAGCTGGTGAGCCACCACGTGGTGATAGTTAACTTACTGGAAACATTGCTGGCTTGTTAATGTGTCTGGCCATCCCTTCATGAAGCTCTCACATCACTGGGTTCTAGTTCTTGGACCCGGAGCCAGACTTGCATTCTATTCACCAGACACGGACTCAATTCCCGGCAATCTGATTGGCTCAAATAACCCAAAATATAAATAAATATCGCTGGGAATTGGGTCCGGATCAGGGCTTTGTTTCTCTTAGCTCTCATATCTACTACGAGTCCATAAGGACTCGCATAGCCATCTCTATTACATGGCGTTGGTGCACTTACGAGTGCTATGGTCTCATAGTGGATACGAGAGAGTCGAGAAACAATACGATGGGATATAGAGCCCACCTCTCGTCCACTGAGACAATAGAGATGTATATCTGTAGCACTGGTAGCTATGAGTGCCGTTGTCTCATAGCGGATACTAGAGGTTCACGTAAGTGCCCAGGTCTACATGATGATGCTACAAGACAGTTAATCTCTGACGTTCTCTCCTCACAGCTAGAGTTGAGTTGCCGGCAGGAGCTGGTGAAACGAGCGACTCGGTTCTGTCGGCAGCAGGCCGGGGGCAAGAAGAAGAAGCAGGAGACTGCCGGGAAGGTCAGCTGGGAGGAGGCAGCCAATCAGCTGCAGCAGAGGCTGGGTCACCTGGTCAACGTGGGCAGCGACACGATGCGGTCGTTCAGCCAGGCGGAGACGGACCAGTACAAGAAGTACGCCGACCTGTACGACGGCAGCTGTGGCGACCAGGATCAGATCCAGCGGCTGCTCATCTCTATGTTGCTGGACAAGGAGACTCCCGACCTGGTGGACGATGTTCTACAGGTGGCGCCACTAGGGTCGTGGACGGTGCGCACAGCGGTACAGGAGGCCGTCAAAGTCATCATGGACAGTCTCAGGTCAGTATCCAAGCTGACCCAGAGATTATAAAACTGTGACTACAATTTCATGTTTAACTCGAGCTTTAGCATGAAATTTTACTCAATAAAGTTTCCTAATCTCAGGGCCAGGTTTCATCTCAGTATTTCATGGGTGCTTTCCAACAGGGATTGCTTTAACCTTCCACCTGTTGGGTTAATCATGTTCACTTTTCATTGTGGCGTCTACAGTTATCTGCTGCAGTGAGAAGGTTAAAGCTATTATCTTGTCCAGAGCGGACAGTTAACATCCTTGTTCCACTTTCAGAGCTCCCTCATCCAAGTCGGAGCTACTGGGAGACAGAGACGCCATGACGGTGCTGGAGAACATCATCCTCAACGTCCAGGAACATCAGTCTTGTGGGTCAGTCCATACAGCCACCACTGAAACTCATTCATATTTATACACTTGAGACATTGTGTTCATATTTAAACATTTTTGTTGCCTATTATTGAAATAGTCTCCCTGTGACATAAGCGTTAATTCAATCAATATTTAAAAAAAATTAAATTAATTTCAATTTCTTTTCCGAATCTCGTCGCGCATAGGTGAAATATTCCTGCTGCGACGTAAAGCACTAAACCAGTCAATCAATGTATGCATCTCCTCTTGTATGAAATGGCAGAAGGTACCTCTTTTCTGCAGCCAGTGTTGTATGTACAAGTAGCTGGTTGAAGTCTGTCATTGTTGTTTCCTGTTGCCAGGGGAGACTTGATAGTTGCCGAGGACGTCATGGCATTGCTGCGGCCATTTTGTTCAGATAGTACTGTCGCTGTCAAACCCAGGCTCGATGTCCTCCATCTTCTAGAACAGGTAAGTTGATTTTAAAATTTACCTTGAAAATTTAAGCCAGATTTGTTGACTATTTTCAAGAATCGGATCAGTTTAATTATGATTTTTATTCCTGTCTTTGTAATGATAATCAGTGGAATTGAGTTTAGCTTCGCTTACATGAAAAGTGAAGAAAATTGTCAGAATTGTATGTGGTTTTATTGAAATCTCTCACTGTTTCCCAGAGTTTTGATCTGTCGAAGGAAGATGCAGCTTTATTAACGTTCTACAGGACAGATGCTCTGGTGACTTCAGCCTGGAAGGGGGAAAGGGTAATTATACATCTAGAATGATACACTTCCTGTTTCCCTGATACACTTCCTGTTGCCCTGTATCGGTCACCACTATCAGAGGATTGATTGGTTTATTGATTTTTGTTGTTGGTGGACTCAGTTACCCATATGCAATTGGAGGAATTGTATCATGTTTGTGATTTTGGTGCAGCAACATATTGGTACTCTTTGATACAAATTATTTGAGGCCATTTTCTCATACTACCGAGTGAATGTGTTTGATCGCAGCAGAATCTTTCCACTGAACGTGGTATTAAACACGAAAGTCTAACAAACCAATGCTGTCATGATTGTGTTCAAGAAGGAACTTTCTGAATGTCACTAGTCGGTGTATGTATGTGATGTGTGCCAGGAATTCAAGATTACTGACATTTGTGTTGTTTTCAGCTGGCGGAGTCGGACATCCTCAGTGACGACACTCGGCACAAGTTGTTCTGTCGTCTGCTCAATGTCAGCTCGGACAAGGATCAGTTCCTGTCTCTCTGTCAGTTGCTGACACTGTGGTCGCCACTCGACTCCATGAAGGACGGGTGAGATTAGGTTTTTATTTATACAAATTAGATACCACTGGTTGACCTCCCATTGGCACCGAGATTATGAAACTTATCTAAGTATAAATTCATGCTCAACTCGTTCACAAATCCCCATATAAACTCTTGAGCTTGAGCATGAAATCGTACTCTAGGGGCCTGACATGCTAACGTAACCGTGGTAACCGTGAGCGTGTTGTTGCAGTGTGTCACCGACCACCAATCCCTGGGCTCAAGTGTTCACGTCCATGGTGAAGTGTCTGGGAGCTGACGCTGGTACGCAGGTCAACTCTACAGTGCAGGAGATATGTGAGGGGAACCCTCTAGATAGCCAGGTGAGATGGTGGACTCTTGTGTCCAGACGCTTGCAAATAACGGAGCACTTTTAATTTTAATTTAAAATCTTTTATTATGTTTTTCAACTGGTATTATTTACACATTCCAGTGTAGTCGCCATGTGTTCGACACTCTGCTGAAGCAAGGACACTCTGTGGAGGGTGTCAAGTTCCTGCTTCAGGCTGGCCACACCCAGCTGTTTCCAGTCGCCATGGAAACACTTGCCGCTCAAAAAGAGGTACCTTCAGTTATTTCAAGAAAATTCATCGACGAGTCTAAATAGAAAATATCACAGTCCGATTATCATGGATACATCTTGTCTGTTTTTGTTGTAATGTTTGATTTTAAATTTATTTTTGGATTGTAAAGTTTTATTAATGAATATATATTATTTATTTGGCTGTGATGCAATCTCAATGATAGTATTGGCATATTTCTTTACCATTGATACACATTCAACCTTTGCTTTCCAATTTACAGGTTGTGAACGATGAAAGTCTGTTCAGTGTCATTCTGAAGTGCGGTCTAGTCACCTCTGTAGTCCAGACCAATCACTACAGCTCTCTCATAGAGTACCTGCTGGAGAAACAAGGATGTGACGGTCGTCCCGATTGGCTGGACCCGCAGTTGATAGCCAATCAGCTGTTAGAGAGCGGGTTTGCGGCAGAGGCGGGGTCTCTGATGCTCCAGGCCAGGTCTAGTCATCCAGTTCTGCAGACCTTTGGAGCCGCTCTTGGTCTGCTCGGAAACTGGCTTAAGAAATCTTGACATGTCTGTGACAGTCTGTGACATGTCCGTAACTTGGACTCGCTAACCATGCTTCTGTATCAATATGCAAGGACATGTTTGTGATAGATGCACACTCTGCAAATTCTTTGTTGTATCCAATTTCTATCAGCCAATGTGATCAATGATTAGGCTGACCATACTTTGGTCTTATGGGTGCCTGCTTATGATAAATACATACTTGGCAAATGTCCACTTCTTTGTTGTGTCCAGAGATATTGCAATTTCTATCGGCCAATGTGATCAATGATTAGGCTGAACATATTTTAGTCTTATGGCTACCTGCTTGTGGATGGAGCTTGCCCTGCGATCTCTCGGTGACTGTAACAAACGCTGGAACCAGCATTGTGATAACATTATGTCTAGGGAACCATCAGCTATCAATGTTCAACCATTTAACGTGTCATAGAGAACATTACCAATGAATTAATATATGGTGATCTGTTTCAGTCAAAACCCTCGTACATTAAAACATTGCCTGTATTATAGAGAACTTTACCAATGAAATAATGCATGGTAAAAAAAACTCATACTTTAAAAAGCATTTACTAGTGACCCATATTATGATTATTTTTAGTTTGGTGTACGATTCTGAATGATTACATGGATTTCCTATTCTGCTGGATGAAATTCACAATTTACTTTATTAGTACAGAATAGCAGTAGTATTGTTGATAAGATGATGCATTACGGTAGCAACCGTTGTTGTTGTTGATGGTTGATGTATGTGGTGGGTGCCATGTTTCTGTGTAGAGTAATACTGAAGGTGCTGACAGGACTGTGCCAAATATGGATTAGACATACCGGTAGGAATATACATACCGTATATCTCTCTTATGATATACGTATATCTCTTATGATAAAGATAAACAAGTTATACAAAGTTATATTGTATTTGGTTGTGTATGGAAATGTTCTAGATAAATTGAGTTGAATAATTAGAATAATCCACTCGATACGAGTGATTACAGAAAATATGTCCCGAGTGAAATTAATGTTCAGAACTCTGAACTAAAGCTCGGAACTGTGAACATTAATTTCACTTGGGACATATTTTCCGTAATCATTCGTATCTCGTGGGCTATTCTCTAAATAATATCTGGAGCATGCATAATTACTGATGTAATTATTGACAAAGGTATATTTATTATGGAAGTAGAATCTCTTATTTATTTATTTGACTGACTTTGAAGATTGTGTTACAGGATGTTTGTTCCCAGTCTCTGGAACCTCTGGAATCACTATTTATCACCGGGTAGTGAGAATATTTCACTATTATTCCCTTGAAGTGATTAATAGTGAAACATGCTCACTCCCTGGCCATACTGCATATAGACAGGACCAAGGACATCGTATAGATACAATATACTTCTTTTCAAACTCATTCTATAGTATGGAGTATGTGGGTAGAATGCTAATACAACTACATCTACCTTATTCTGTAAGTAATAGTTGCTATGGGTGCAATATTCCTAGTGTGAGGTAAAACAATAACTCACTCACTCACTCTAAATAATATGCAAGTTATCATTGACTCCAATTTAATAAAGAAAAAAAATCATTTTCCAACGACCTTTGTGCTTGTAACATTGTTGAACCAATGAAGTAAATAATGCAAAATTGTTCAAGTATACCCTGAATACTATTAAAACATTGAACTACTAAGTAAACCATTGTAAAGAGAGACTATGTATAACAGACGTCCTCAGGCCTATACAGTTAAACTAAATACCTCACTATTACTGTTAAGACTATTGATAACTTTTACTTGTATTCAGTTAAGATGTATAGGACTATAGTACTTAACATGGAATAATGTCAACTAACACTGTGATATGAGATACTATTTATATGTAAACGATGTAAACGTTGTATGAATGCACTTTACATGTTGATATTGCTGAATGTGTGTGGGTTTAACCCTATCCCTGCTGAAGGCGACTTAAGTTGCCTGATCACATGCAGAAATAGATCACTTTGATTTTATTCAGCAGGGAGAAGGTTAATCAGATAGTCTATCTGTTATGTTGATAACCTGATTATCAGCCTTGCATATCAGCCTTGCTGAGTACAAACTATTAATAAAATGTTGATGATATAATGTTTTGTTTTGATCTCATTGATTGCTTATATATTGGACATTAGTGTGCTGTGATTAGGCAAATACTTGTTTACACTGATTATGTAGTATCATTATAATCTAAGTGTATTCTCATTGGTATACATCGTATGTAGGTGAGGGACATTGAGCAAGTATTCACTTGCGCATTACTCACTTGCTGGAAACTGACAAGACATGTTCATGAGAAAGTAGATCACGAAAAATTAAAGAACAAACAGTTGAGAGTTAGATAGGAACATTCTATCTCGCCTCTCTCTCTCTCTCTCTCTCTCTCTCTCTCTCTCTCTCTCTCTCTCTCTCTCTCTCTCTTTCTCTCTGCTCAAACGGTAGTTAAAACAGTGGTTAAAAACAGTGGAAAATAACCATTAGGTAAACGAATAACTTTTTTCATATCGCCGATTTGCTGGATTCACATGATGATCCACCCTCCAAGGTATAATCCAAGCAGTTTCACTTTTGTTCCATGTCTGTAAACCTGTATTATCTGAACTGACATTGGGCAACCTTTACATGTATGCAGCATACTAATTATTTACAGAACTCTTCAACAAGCATGTAGCACCATGCCTCGTCTCCGGGAGACTTGAAAACACACACATATTGAACTAATAACAAGGCGAGTGCAAGCATCCACTGGCGATGTACAAGTCTACTGACGCTGGCTTGGACAGGCTGCGGGGAAGTGTGGCGTAGAGTTGAAATAATATGACGCAATAAATCAATTTCAATCACAAGCGCCCGTTGTTGGTGGGATACTAGATGTTTTATGCCACCTCAAACATTATTCTAGTCAAACATAGACCAAACATATGTAGTGCTAATGTACATTTGCAAGTCAGTTCACCAGCTGTCTCGAACGCACAGTTCTTGAACGGAAATCAACCAACGTAATTTCCCGCCTATTATGCGCGTAGCATTCACTCTGGCATATGTAATAAATTGTCTGCCAGGAATAATGAAAGGTTTACTCGAGTTGTTCGCTGTTCTCGGCTTGTAATGGCGATCCGGGGCAGAAAGACGAGAACTCACGGGGAGAAGCCCGTCATTATGAAGACGAGCAGACGTGACATGCTGAAATCCAATATCCATACATTCCTGATCGACGTCACGACAAGACGTTTCTTTAGATTCGTCCTATTATATCAAGCTATTACACTTATGGTTAACTTTTTGTTTTGTTTTACTTTTAGGAAAGACATTGAGACCAAAACATTTCTTTGAAACTAAAGACCATGCAATGACGTTTAATGATTCATGTAGGATATGGGTTACTTTTTGCTATTACGTCAGGCTCCTACGTTCATTCATGTATACATGTAGGCGTATGTAGACCTGTGGACATGTTATAGGCATACAATCATCTACCGGTGCATATAGGTGCGTGGTCATGCTAGCATGCACTGACTGCACTCTGGAAATACAGGTATCCGTGCTCTGTCAGTACCAGCCGGTGCTCGCATGTTTACTGCAACATTCAGCGCTACGGATGTTGCGGGGTTCCTCCTGCCCTAAACTGACAAGCATCTTGAAAGCTGCTATAAACCACACGTAACAACATATGTACATGCATGTTAACTTTTAAGAGATCAATTAATGCAAGTATATCATGGACCCCGGAACAATATAATTTAGTCTATACACTTGGTATTAAATGATCGTCGCAAATGGGTGAAAGATTCCCGCAGCGATATTCACACTCACGTGGTATTAAATGTATAAGAAGTCGTATGCTGTTGCTTGCATACAAATATCGGAGGTTACATACCATACAATAATATAAATAATTCGTAGAGTAAACAAGCTATGCTAAGACCTGAAGACAGCCAATAGCAGTTTAAGCTAGCATGTTGCTGGAGAAAAAAAGAAATGTAATCCGATAAAATAAGTGCGATGTACAATATTACACATCATGGGGGCCTATTCTCGAAACGTTTTTACGAACTTCTTATCCTAAGAACAGTTCTTAGCGATTCTTATAGTTTGGCTCGAACTAAGAAGTTCGTAAGAACAATTCTAGAATAGGCCCCCTGATTGGTAACTTAAATGATGAGTGACAAAATACATGTATAGGTCTACATAGGGTCGATGGAGTGCGAGTAATATGGACGGTAGCTATAGAGACCATTAGCTATATATAGGGACCACTATGGACAAGTAGCAACGGATATGGACCATTCCAGTAGGGAGCAGTGGTCATGCGGATATACAACGGACTAATTACTGGGGACAGCTACTGACAGTAGACTACATAGACAGTGGACAGGCACATGCAGACAGTCGACTATTAGGAACAGGTGAAGGAACGCTCTCCGTTACAGTGAGTAGCATCAATGTGAGAAGGTAACATATGTCTATTTGTCAGAGCGTGTATAGGGTTTCGTCATCCTCTTGGCATTTGGCATGTGTCATGTGCAATATAGCACGCTTAGGAATAGTTATCCTTCTTGGAATTTGGAACTATCATTCATGTATTCAATAGGGATAAACATGTGGGACCTTTTTTTTTTATTATGCGTTGTACATTCACATGTTCTTCTTTTGATCTGAATAATGTGTCTGGCTGCCATTGGAAAATGTGCGTGTACATTAATGCACACGGCTCATTGGAGTGGTCGCAACTTGCCCCCCCCCCTCCCCCCACCCTCGTTCCCCCTAAACAAAAAAGATAAACAAAAATAAACATTTAAATTTTATATATAAATAAATAATAAATAAAAGATAAAAAAAAAGATAAAAAATAAAAAATAGTAAAAGAAAAGACAAGAGGAATTTAGTTGGTCGTAACGCATAGACTAGGTCCGTTCTGTAAGAACGCCCTTTATCTGTATCACTATCGATTGACTGGTTACCGATGTGACTGGTTTTCTATCTGTCAGAGATCAAATTCGAGAGACGTGCCGAGTTGACCAAATCGTCGGGCATTTTCTTATGATAAAAATAAGCACACGTTTCTGTATAGATGAAACTGATCCTAACGTTTAATCTCTTTCCTACTATAGCAATCTGATACTGGAGCTATGTCGCAGAGTGGGAAGAGCGATATTTACATGAAATATTACACAGGTTAAAACATTAAAAAAACCACTATGTACATGCATATGATTATAAAGGAAACATGAGTGAGTGAGTGAATATGGAGTTTAACGTCGCTGCGGGAATCTTTTATCCATTTGCGACGAAAAAAGGAAACATGAAATATAAATCTACCATAATAATAATAACGAATGAATGAATGAATAAACGAATGTTCTTTATCTCCTCCATTATAGGCTATACGGAGAGTATACATTTTCAACAAAAAGTATGATGACATTGGTAGGGATTTCGCACATACCACTGACATCGTGTCGGTGGAAGGCGTCTCTCCAATGTGTACTGCAGGACTAATTAAATAGGGGAAATATTGAAAACAAATGGAAAAATAAAATTGTCAGGGAAAGATAATTGTATAAAATACGTTTATGTAATAACTCCGTTAGTCACCTATGCAAAAAACTATGTCATTGTGAGGTAAGACGTTAGGCGAAACCTTCCAGTGATGTGTTTAGGAATGTTCTCCTCATACAATGAGAGTGAGAGAGAGAGATATTTTATCTACATGAGATCTGGAGAACGTAAAATACTGGGAGTGTGAGGAAAACCAGCTATGCCAAACTTGCATGCATTTCAATTTGTTAATAGGAAAATTCTACATGTTATTTGTCATGTAAGTGTCAAACTTATGATATACGCATACAGAAAATATCATAACTTCTGTAGCCATCTTCACAATGGAAATCCTATGGTTTCTCTTCAAGGAAATCCGATAATTACTGACGTCGTATTGACGATATTAACCAATGATTCCTTCCAGAGTTCGCATAAGCTTATGAGACATTCCGCTGAACGACTGGGGAGGGCACTATAGCCTGGGGGATTTGAAGGGAGACCTGTTAACACGTATTTATGTCCCTTGAGAGAAGTCTTCTCGGGATTAGATCTTCCTTTAAAGCATTATGGATGTTTCGGTGTCGGGAGCTATCACAATGCTTCTGTAGATGTCCGAATGTGTGACACACAGTCAACCCATATTAACGGTACTGATACTAGACTCGGCAATTTCGTCGTAAATGATGCGAGACATACCGGTGTGTCACAGACGTCATGTAACCTACATAATAGGACGTGGCAAAGAGTCTTCATTTCAATGCCAGATGAACCTCTACCAGAAACGTTTGCATTTCTTTGATAGTTCAGATAAGACACTTAAATGAACACTTAAAGGGGCCACGCTCGTTTACAGTGTTACAAGAGAACACTCTTAGATCTGTGCTTTATCACTTTGGCGGCAGATATTAGTGCGCGGGGTGCAATAACGAGTATCTCAGGAACATTTTGATCCAAAGTCATAAGCTTGATGAGCTTATAACGACTTTTTCGAAATATTTGCGGACTTCTGATAGTCGAGATGTTAATCAGCGACTAATGACGAGAAGCTAATGACTGAAATACACTTTCATTCCAAACATTCTGTTGAAGAAGTTCCTTCTCGGCCAACGCACCAGTGTAATTGAAACTGCTGTGCTTGGGCCAAACATGGCGATAGCATCGACTTCCACCTCCAGAAGACCAGCTCCCTCAATACTATATTAATATCCTGGGACGTGTATATAAACCCCGGCTTTAAATATCGCTCCAAACAACACTAGATACCAATTGATGTTGACTAAATTAGTGATACAATCTTATTCGGAGCCTACAGTGAATCCCCGAGCGTTGTCGTCTGCACATAAATTACCGCCATTAGTCAGTGAGCTATTTGCGTGTGAGTTTAGGTCACTGCTCACCTTGTCATCAACAAGAGGAGCTCAATCCACCCACAATACCCGTTAACATTAAAGCAATATTACCAAGCGGCGTGCTGCGATAATCCTGGATGAGAAAACGATTGGACAGATAGTGCCACGTGACCGCCCAGCTATAATGTCCGCAGATGACTCGACAGATGCAACCGGGACATCTTCCATGGCGATGCCGCTCAAAATCTTCATCATATTGCATACATGACGCAACGGTATCAGGTTTAGTCAAGCCCTATCTTAATTTAAAATCTATTACAAGTTGGTTTCGATTTCAGCAATACCCGACTACTGGCACCCTTATAAAAGAGTATCAATGTACAGTCTTTCCTTTAGACTCTTATACATTATAATATATGCATGCGCGGCCTATGTATACGTCGTACCAAAGTATTCTCCTATACTATACTATACAGTGGTCTATATATTCTGTTATGTTTCACGAATGAGCGACTTAATGAACAGAGCATACCGCACATATTATCTTCCAAGGTTTATAGATTTCCTTTTAGAATGGTAAAGAAAACATTTTATTTCTTGGTAAAGAAAACATATTATTTAACTTATTCGGTTTCTAAAAGACCCTCAACACTACAACAGTTGCTAACATATTCGCATAGGCTTACAATAAATAAGGACACTATGAATAAATTACATGCAAACAAGAGTATTCGCATATTTATATACATTCCGTCATTTACATTGTGCACGTACCGCGCGAAGCTTATAAACATCTCCGAGTTTTTACTTGTTGGTACATGTATATTGTGTGAGACATATGAGTTTTCTGTCACGCCACCGATGATGTTCTTAATGTTTCAAACACAGATCTAGACTGCTGCTGCTAGTCGTGATAACAATGGATGTATGTTCTAGTACATCTACCTACCACCCCCACACACACATCTGAATATCTTAAAGCTGGTGTGTAATAGTGCACCATTCATATGAACATATCCATGGACTGACGATAGGACCATCCCGTTCTTTCGTCGTACAAGAAGACGACAGTAACGTTGAAGCCAACATCTGAAGCAGGTTCAGTCAGGGTGGGACTGTAACTATGTACGTCATCGGTAGCAGGTTCTGGAGCCCGAGCCACGGAGCTACTACTGTATACAGCTATCCTAAGACGAGAATGGTGACCATCACACCGATCTTACGATAGCTTTACAGTCAAGATAAGATATAACTCTGTGTATCGGGCCCATTTCGCGAAGACAGCTTTGTAAGAAACTCGTAACTGGGTTATCTACGAAACCATAAGGACTCGCGTAACGATCGTCCTCTTACGAGAGCGCCATGGTCTTGTAACAGAGGATCCTGCCGATCCTGGGATTCAAACCCGAGTTGCTGGAAACCGAATGAGCCAAAGGGGTATACTCCTCTGACCGGGACGAGTAGGAACATCTTATATCACACCCGGCTACAGTCTCGTAGTGGATATGAGAACCTCGAGAAACGATACCATGAACTATAACTTTATACCAGTATTAGCCATGGACTACATTACTACACGAGTGCTAGGGTTGGAGTTGTTGTTTCGTACAGTATACAGCTAGGACGGGGATTTCCATTGCTTTGATTCGTATACATTGTCATTAAACATGAAGTTACGGGTATTGTATTAACAATAACTGTATGGGATATGAAAAGTGTCATCTTAGACACCATCTTAGAAGTATTAATCAAGTAAAAATTACAAAGACGATATACGTCTATACGTTTCCTTGTATTTCATCCTCTTTAATATCTTAGAATATATTTTTTTTACTAGACACAGACCGCATAGACATAGACCTCAATGTCCCCCGCGTGTTGTAAAGTCTATAGAATATGAAGAACTATGGGAACCCCTGTGGATAAAAGTTGACAAAATGTTTCATATATAAACACACATGATCATTAAGTGGATAAATTTAATTCTTTAATGGAACTAAAGATAAGGTCCCGATGAATACATCCATCCACGATAAACATTCTCTGCGGAATAATGTTTGCGCAAACAAACAGCTTTAGATGATGTATAGAAGATCTCTGACAATAGTGTAATACCACTGCTGACAGTATAGTAATTATGTAGACTGTTTGCAAACGACGGTCGTTAGTGAAGGGAATGTCTTTGCATTATCTGGTATCATGTCATTACACCACACGGGGCAAAGGATCCACACAAAGGATCCACACAAAGGATGGCTTAATAGATAGTCGCTTCATTGACAGCATGTGCAACTGACGAGAAGTCGCCATGAGAAGATTCGTTTCCTTAATCACGACAGGATGGTCTTTTAAACATTGAAAACATTTTTTTTATGAACTTCAGAATTCTGTTATATTATTTACAACAAAGCGAATGAAGATCAGTGAACGCGCTGATGCTGAACGCAGGAATGAGCAGGTGATATATACTTTTTAAGAAATATTGAAACGTGTTTTTCTTCAGAGAATCCCAGGCGTCAGCTGTTATAACATAATGATAATGATTAGTTATTCCATGAGAATACTGTGTTTGTGGACCAGAATACATACTACAATTTCTCCACCTCGGTATGCCCTATTTGACCTTCTCGTGGTCTATAATATCTTTTAGGACAGTTAACATACGGACACTGGTTCATTATTCTTTGATATTGAGGGTGTTTGTGCTATATTGGAGTACATTGTATCATTTTAATATCAAGCCATTTCTCCATCTTGGTATTGTCGTATAGTTATCCTACTCGTGGTCTATTTTAGGATGCTGATACAGCAGACATACTCCTCTATAATGTGGAGGCTTGTACAATATTTGTGTCATTATAAAGCAATTTCTCCACCTCAGTACAGTCGTGTATTGGGTCTGCTCGTGGTCTATGCTATAACAATGTAAGTGCTATAATAAGCACCACTCTCTACAGCGAACGTAATAACCTACCAGCTCAAATATAAAATGTCATTACATATTTACGAAGCAACTTTTGACATGTATTACAGGTATTACATAGCAAACTTGTTTTTTTTTTTAGTAATAGGATTTAGTTTCACTTGAGTGCGCGTGTTCTAGAGAACGAGGTACATGTCAAGTTGTCATCCAGAGAAACTTGCCCGATACATTCCCTCCTTCTCTTATACCTCTCCCCTCCCCTCCCTCCCCACCCCCTCCCTCCCAGCGTCGTGCACGGTACACAAACACACACCCGCTTCTATATAAATACGTTCCTATTCAGATTCCATCAATGGACACTTTGATAGGAAAATATTAATCGAGTTAGTACAGAGCAGGAACAGTTTGAAAGTAACAGTACAAAGGTATTATATTGGCTGGGGTTTTAGATGCGCTTACCTGAATCTTCTAAATACACCAGAATCCCGTCAGCTAGGGCCTGTAATACATGTGCTGGTGACTTCAAAATACAATACAAACACGTGGAATCAGCCAACAGTCTAAGTCTGTATGTAACGCACTATATAATACTTATACCATCATATATATTTCTATGATTCTTGCCAAATTGAAAGAAATTCAGTCACGTTTATTATGATCTGGAATTGAACCGTGATGATAAACCATATTGTAGACACCAAGAATAGATTTCAATGAAATTCAATATTGCTGGTAACATTTACAGGTGAAAACCGGATGAAGGTAACTGCAGTTTATACATATCTTGCAGGTTCCATAAATGGACATAATTTAAATATACTCTTTAAACATGAAAACTGACATCGACAATTTGAGCCCTACGCCACATTGGATAGGGTAACTGCAGTTACCCTCACGCGGTTCTCCCGTGAACATTGATGGTAAATAAGATACTTTTAATATATTGAACTCATGAATTCCTTCTGGAATATTAGTATTCGTGTGTAGTCTCTTGCAGTAGAAATAGTATAGTACCCATATTGCCATTCAGAGCGCAATCAGATCAGTTGTATGTGTGGCTTTTGCGCAACTTTCCCTCTAGATGTCTGCCAGAGGTACCACATGAAGTCCGTCCTGGAGATCGTTGCACGACGCACTTGTAGTGCTACAATAGTTGTAACTGGGCTCCCGCCACAATAGAAAGCGTTGACGTTACACTAGTTGTAGCCTATACAAGAGCGTCGTGCAACGGGCACCTGAAGGGAATTAAATACCGCTGGTGTGCAAGGATGATTTAGCGGCTGTAAGATGCGTGCGCACCTCCACCCTCGAACCACAGGGTAGTGTGTCTCCGTTAACATACCATGTTGCAACTCGGCATGATCCTCTGTTTCATATATAACATAAGAAAGATAGAAATCTATAAATTAAGCTAAAATTAATGGTATGTTTAATGTCAATAAAGTATATTTATGTTCTAACGTCAAATATGTATTGCTAACGTCAATAAAGTATGTATAACGTCAACTTTGTATACTAACGTCCATAAAGTTAGCTACCGTATCACTTCAAGATCTGCTACTAAACAGGATGAACGTTAGATACACATAAATGACAGGAACTCGTATATAACCTACACTTAACTTACATTCCGTTAGCCGATACTTCATCACAACAACATGATGCTCTTACTTCGTAATAAAAGCAGAATTAACTTTTATATTTTACCTTGATGAGCTTGTTTGTAAGCAAGGTTGACTACATATTTTTGTCAAGTAAAGCCCTTTCACGATAATAGTTTGACGGGTGTATTCATAAACGACGTACAGAGGGGGGTACATAGAAAGGACGACCAGCAGTTATTGAGAGAGACATCAGCCGGTCTTTTCTTGAACTATTCAAATAGCGAGTTCTTCAGTGCATGACGCTTTAAACTGAAACGACGTTTGTGTGGAGGCAAGTCGTGGAAGGGGGACAAGAATTAATGCGCTAGGGTAGAAAGCCAGTTCGCACAATAGCCGACAGCCATGTTCGTATTTGTCGCACAATAGAACACGATGGGACATACCCTGATCTCGCTGACATCTCGCTGACATCTCGAGTTGATCGCGCGATGATTAGTGAGCGATGGTGACCCCGTGATGAAACCCGAGTAGGCGAGAAACGTTCTTCAACAGTCGAGAGTAACTCGGTCCGACATCCAATCTTTAATATTTATACACTGCTGCATAGCGGTTCGAGCTTCTTCTTTAAAAAACCCAACCAGTTCGTAAACTGTGCGCACTATTACGTAAGTGGGGCTCTCGCCTTTAGAATTGGAAGAGATATGGTATGAAGCATCCTATTACGCCACTCTGACAACGACAGGGGAGTACCTACGTGTAAACACGAGGAGCTGTATGCAAATAACGTATAAACGTGCTTACCGGTCCTTAACCGTTAAAGAAATATGTTTAACCACAATGTGTAGCCTACTTCAGGGTGGAATATAACTTGCAGAGAATAGACGTAATCAAAGCCACATAAATTAATATAAATGTTGATGTAAATGTTTGAGGAGTCTGTAGTATCGGAAGCAACATGTATTTTATTTGGGAACACACACTCACACGCACGCACGCACGCACGCACGCACATAGAGAGGGAGAAGGAGGAAGTAGTGGCGAGGGATAAGGACAGAACGAAACAGAAAGAGAAAGAGAAAGAGAGAGAGAGAGAGAGATATATAGAGAGCGAGAGAGAAAGAGAGGGAGAGGGAGAGAGAGAGAACCTCAAAAGGTTTGACAGCCATTCTGTACATGCATCAACTTCAGCTTCAAGTCCAATGTATAGTACACACCTAATGCATCTTGCAAATGAACATGGATGTGTTCTTTTACAGTACAACAGTGAGTTGTTGAGAGGAAGGGAAGCGAACTTTAACTGGACACTTGAAGGAGTTGTACCTCGCACCTAGCCACGCTACGCCATGGGAATCAGACCAGGAAGACGAAGATGAATGGAGTCCAACTGTATTCACAGGTGTCGCTGTGTCTTGTGTTCTGACTTGATGTATAGACAGACAGACAAACAGACAGACAGACAGACAGACAGACAGACAGACAGACAGACATACATACTGTCCATCTGATTAAACCACCTTCACTTGCCACACAGATACGCTTTGAATGCAGTTGTAGGCAATCACTCACACGAGGTATCGTAGAAGTGTTTGAACATAAAGTCTACGCTCGTTCTTGTACATTTTGTTAATTAATACTATTTATACTTAATACCTAGCGGTTGGAATCGGGCTGCGTTTAATTAGTTCTACGAATGTTACCTTAGAAACATGATCTCCTTCATACGTATACAGCAATAGAAAGTTACCTTTACAATGTACTAGCCCGAATAGTCTCTTGTATTGGGAGAAATATCCTGGGCTATACTAGTGGGCTAGTGTTAATTTATATCCGAGTATAAGACATCATGCAGATATTCCAAGTATCTATGGCTAATATATTCAGCAGCAATGTCGGTTCAGATTCCTAAGAAGCTTCACATACACGTATAGCTATACTCTGCATGTCGCACTCACCGGGGTGAACCAACCTCCATGCATGTGAACTGTTTGGAACCAGAAAGCGGAAGTGCATCGCATTTACGCTGATTCTGACTGCGCTAATGCCTGAGAGTAACCTGTTAGCTGCAGTTGCTGCAGTGTTTTACACCCAGGCAGCCAGAACCACGACATCCCGGGCAATAAACAGCCACGTTTTACGGGTTACGTATGATTTTAATGGTGATGCCGCAGATTTAGCCGGGTGTTTGAACGAGGAAATACGAGACTTTGAGATATGTGTTGAATTCTTTTTTCAATTTTCAAACATGGATATCAACCTTAACGCTGTAGTATGAGATGAAATAAATTTGGTGATGTTCTAAAGGTAGATCAAATATGTCTTTCATGTCCAGACTCTAATTTGGTTATTCGGCAATGCGTGCTCGCATAAATCGTACATTACGACCGCTAGACACGCTAGTTGGGGATGTACTGTACGCAGAGTCGTAAGTGTGCGTAATTGCTGCATGTACATCTGCCCCTGGGGAATGCAGCGCCGCGATATCATACTTGTATCTGTCTGCATGCGAAATTGCGCTTATCGGTGGAGCATCTCAGCACTTTGAATAAACTGCTCTGAGAACATACTGCGTAAGGATACCCGAGAGTATTCTATCATCGGCCCATACAGTTATATGGCATTAAGAACTCAGCGGACGAGAGAAAAAATAGTTCGTGTGTATTACATACATTTATATCCAGTCATCTGAGAGCTGGAAAGGTCTAAAGGGTGAATTACTACGCGGGGCGAAGGCTTCCAAAAATACGAAATAGTGAACTATGGATTGGAATAAAAAAAGAAGAAGTGTAATTTAAACTATTCTGTTTAAAAGAGTTTTTGAAGAACTTGTCAAGCTGCACGTACTTCTCATGTCTTCTCTGGGCCCACGCGTCTTCGTCAGATTCATTACACACACACACACACACACACACACACACACACACACACACACACACACACACACACACACACACACAC
>JAVCKZ010005348.1:0-20701 GCA_034780755.1 Lepetodrilus elevatus | reverse complement strand
ATCAAGTACATCACTAAATAACAACTTGTAGGTGGATAAATCAAGCGCAATTAGTCTCAGATCTAAATTCGTTTGTCCATTATCCAGGTCTATCAGCTGTGATATTATGCCTTTAAAGCACATCAATAATATATATTGGTATTATATTTATATGAAACGAGCCCCTAAAATTGTTTACCCTTGTTTCACAGTAATCTAGACTTGTTTATCTGATCTAGGGTAACCTTTTAAATAGGAATGTTTGAGTGAGAACAAGGTGTAACACAAACTATGAACATTTGTTAAACGGAATAAATGTGATAGTATTTTGTGTATTAGCACTATAGTAGTCTGAAGAAACCGGATGATAGTATACTCTAGAGATACACCGGGAAGTAAAGTAACCAACAAGATGTAACAAGTATTATCCCGGACATGTTGAAACCATGAAAATATGTAAATCTGTTCAGACAACAATCCATCATTAATCATATACAACATTTTCTATTGAAATTGTCGGGTTCCCAAAACCATAAAATCTACAGCAATATATTCAAAACATGTGTATACAACCTTCGGTAATCATGCGACAAATATTATTCATCATCAAGACCGTTTTTGTTTGTTCTAGATGCATCTGTTTTTGACGTATGGTTTATGGTGGCATAAATCCATAACGGAACGTCATTCGGAGTAGGAACTTGTTTGTTATAAAAGAACAAGCTTTATGAGGCAAGACCTGCCAACCTTTAACCCTTCTTGAAACACGAGTCTGACGTAAGGACGACGCTGATTGGCTGAACACTACCTGGGTGGCATTCTCGCCGGTAGGGGGCGTCAAAGCCAATCGTAGAAGCTCAGCAATCTAAGCTTCCATCCACTTTGGCAAGCAGCATGTGGCACCATCAGCTGTCGCCAAATAGCAGATCTTCAAAGGAAATGAAAAGCTTTTTGCCCCAACTTTGATAGTTTTGCTTACAGAAATACCACACACGCTCTGCACGTTGTCTATGGAGGGAGAGTTGCCTCCCTTGATCAAGAACGCGTCTTTGATCAGATGTAAGTAACCATCATATAAGAGTAAAAGGCCAACATAAGGAACATCTAGTCAAACAAGTAATGTTTCTATGTACAAAAAAGTAACTTGCTCTCTTTACGTTATATCCCCCTTCATCCTTCTCCCTCCCTCTTCCTCTCTCCCCTCTCTCCCTCTCTCTCTCTCTCTCTCTCTCTCTCTCTCTCTCTCTCTCTCTCTCTCTCTCTCTCTCTCTCGTCTCCCCCCGCTCCCCTTCTTCAAGTAGTCCTCTACGGATTTATGGTTATCTGTCAGATTATCGAGTTGTTTTCAGGAAAGAGAAATAAACTCTTAAAGAAAAGTACACACAGTCTGTTTAGAAAGTATATCACATATAACGCACCATTGGCGGAAACACGTATTTTTTCTCAGGAACTTTCCAAAGTTCGGAAGCAGTTTTTGGGGTGTGGGGTTGGGAGTGGTGGTGGGGGTGGGAGGGGGTTGGTGGCTATCAATGTTCGTTCTTGTTTGCCGTTCAAGTGGGATAGATTGTGGAAACTGGAGAGGACTTCACAGAGAACTCCTCGACTGCCGGAGCCACAATAAAACACTCATACTTAGCTCAAACTCCCCATGTATTTCCCTGTTTGTTTTCTCCAATGAAGACCCGATTGTAGACCAGCTAATGATCGGATCCTCTTTCGTTTTAGGATTCTACCAACGTCTGGTTTATGTTTTCGTGTCACCTTATCGGACTCCAACCGCCTTAGATCATCGGAGAGCTGTTATCGGAGAAATATTAGCAAACGAAAGATCGCTCCGTCTTGGAATAAAAACACGATGTTACGGTTTATTAGCTACACGTGGGATTAACGGGATGCACGGGATTTCACGAGCTGAAAGGTCTCGTACACTTCTCGGCCTACACGTGTAACGCATTTATCATTACTCTGAGGCTGGATTCGATTCACGACTCTAGTGTTCCGAGTGTTAGGTCATGGAGCATGCGCAGTGAGTGCTTGAATCGAACGGCAGAAGAAATCACAGAATGAAATGAACATGTGAAAATTTAAAAATTAATAATTAAATTGACTCGTGAACTTCTGCGAATGAACTCCTTTCGCATGCAGAATATAATGTAATTAAACACACACAAACACAATAATTATAAAACAAGAACAAAAAGGAAATATTAATTTTAATATTAATTTTAATTTTTAAGCATAGCAGTTGATATTTGGAAATACATTCCCGTCAGTATAGAAACAAATGCAATTCAATGTCAAGTCGAACATTGAACTGTCTTGAATTCCAGTGACATGGAATGAAGTAATTCAATATAAACAATGGACATGATTTATGATTTAAATGCTTTAATTGAGATCTACCGTATATTCTCCCATCTACGGTCAGAATTAATTCTTGCATATGCATTTAATTTCAATTTCAATTTAATTAACCACGCAGTTGAATAATTAAAAAAAAAGTAACATAAAAATAAATAAATACGAAAAGATATAAAAAAAATCCTGACAAACATTTATCTTCCAACTTGTACTGTACATGTTTTCAATAAGTCTTGTGACAAAACAGAAACAGATACACACATACAATTGAAACAACACGATGCTACACACACGCACACACGTGCACATACAGTGAGGTCTTCACACACGCTGTGACAACGTATTCACAGATTTCTTCAACATGTACGATGTCTAAATATTGTTTTAAATTCATCGTTTAATCAGTCTCGTGTGTGTCACACGTGGTCTCGTTGAAACACGAGATTTCGTCTTGCAAAATGTTGCTACAATGACATTTCTTGTCTTCCTCCAATGGCCCAGGGATGAACCGCCGTGTCCCTTTTCCATGGGTGGGATTGTGGACTGGGAATTGTTCTTTGGTGGTATATGAGGGTGGGAGGTGGGTGTGTGGGTGTGTGGGTGTGGACCATCTTGAAAGGACATGTGGGTACCAGCTATGTCCTAATTGTAAACCTCCCCTAACAAACAGATACAAAAAATACCTAAAATCTAAATGACATAATCATTATCCAAATCAAAATATCCGAACATTAAATATTTTTAAATGACGTTTATCAGGGAGAGCGAAATAGTTAGTAAGTCTATTAATACCTATGTTTTAATCGCAAACCTTCTGCAACAAAAACATATAAAACAAAGAACAAATAGAAAGAACAAATCCAAATAACAAAAGCGTTAACAATGAATATAGGCCTACATACAACTGAATTATTTCAACATATTTCACAGAGAGAAAAATGGTTAGTAAGTCTATTAGTACCTATGTTTTAATCGCAAACCTTCTCGAACAAAAACCATATAAAACAAAGAACAAAATTAATAGAAAGAACAAATCCAAATAACAAAAGAAAAATTGAATATAGGCCTACATAAAACTGAATTATGGCAACATTTTTCACCGAGAGAAAAATAGTTAGTAAGTCTATTAGTAACTATGTTATAATCGCAAACCTTCTCGAACAAAAACTATACAGTATAAAACAAAGAACAAATAGAAAGAAAAAACTCAAATAACAAAAGCGTTAAAATTAAATATACATACAACTGAATATGGCAACATTTACCAGAGAGAGGGAAACAGTTATAAAATGTATTTGATAGTCGTAACAGTACATTGTGGAATGGCCGTAAGATTGCATCTAGTTAACCCCACGTCCCATTCAGACGCCCCGGGTCGCTTAACAATGATATTAATATCAGTCGTATGGAAGGCACATTGTTGTCAGGAAAGCATTACACAGACATGCATATTTCAATCTATGAACTTCGACCTTTGCGAGACGATGTTAACAAAATAGGAATTGTTAGACCGGAAAGGGCCCCTCAGTCTACTTCCTAGCCCCGGGCATACACGCGGTGCCAGACACTATCTGTAGTCTTGTGCAAGAATCGTTTTGCACAGCAGAGGCCTTGTTGAGGTTGTGGAAAATCGCAAATTTCCAAAGTTCAGCTGTATACTATTTCTTTAAGGTTTCGCAGTACCCAGTCTTACAATTAATGGTTTAGTTCGCATCCAATCTTATAATTGCATTAACTTTACATACAACTACACTACAGACATATACCAATGAAAACAGATGTCTCTGCAAAGGTAGAACAAATATTGATTGAGATGGCACCTATTGATCATATTCGTCTGTGGGAAGAACTCCGTGTCCAAAGGATATTCATATTGTTAGTTTATTTATTTCCGGAAATATCTCATTGACTATTCAAAAGGATATAATTCAATCCAACACGTCCTTTATTGATTTCAAAGGAAGCGCAGTCAGACGGTTTCTCGCGTTCGCACGAATTCGATTGTAATTCCTAAAGTCAAACAACGTGTCTTTCTAACGCCTTATCAAGACAGGTGGCATAACTCGGCCACCAAAACGCGGGGTTTCACATGACATTTACAAGAAAGCGACACTCTAGTATTGCGGAATAAGTCTACGACTTCAAAGAAATAGAGTCCTTCCAGCTGGTGTTGATTTCCCTCTGTCTTAATTGTCGTTGCAGAAAACATGGGAACCTCGCGAGTTTCGTCGTGGTTAGGACGAGATACCGTAAATTATCCAATAAAGATAAAATGATTCAGACTTGTAGATCAAAGAACACCAGCACGTGAATGAAATCCATCAAATTTCATCTTATTAGTCCCAACACCGTCTTGTTACGCTCGTTTACCCGCGCTAGAAATGGTATGGCACAAGGTATATCATGGAACAGGTCTATAATTCGTCTTTCTCCGGATGGTCGATGCCAGTGGAGGCGTATCAATGGAAGGCAAGATGATTTATGATCTGGTATCATAGACAAGATAAGCAGTATTGGTTGCCTTCACTGAAATATTATACGGGAAACAACAAAATAACAACGGAGAGAAAGTACGTCCTTGTCGGATGCCTTACACAGGTGTAATAAAGCAACGCAAAACTAGCATGTGCGATCAAACATTGTCAGACGTGTTAGCCCCAGTACAGGGAAAACAAACTCTTAAAATCTGTTGTGTTATTAGATCTAATGGACGTATCCAATGTTATGAATACCAGTGTTTTGTAATTTGAATTCGATGTATAGATCTAGATCTGATACTATTTCTAGGTTTACGTGCTCATGTCGCTCTAATATATCAATACATTAGGATATTAAATGAAATAAGTAACTAATGAAAAATAATAATCCTTTCTAAGAACACAAAACGTTATACATATTACTATAATTAATATATTAAAAAAGGTGTATTTATTATATCGCATGTGCATGGTAATTCAAGAAATATATACATTTTATATTATCATCAGTTTATTCCTCAAAATGTTGCAACGATTGCCATTTATCCCTATTTTCCATTTATTCTAAAATATTTTGAAAATATATTTAACACATCTGTCTACACAATATACTATTATTGCAAATGGTAGTTTAGGCGTCGGCCGTGCGATATCTCGGATATTTAGATATATACCTAGTAATAGTTATTCTAATTGTCCTAATACTTGAAAATGATCCAACACCTCAAGTTAGCTAGAAATATGTTAATGAAATTAACATAGCTGGCGATCTCTAGCATTGCGTTAAAGCACCAAACACCGAGGGAGCTATCAATGACGTATAAAACAAACCTCTACTAGAGTCCTGGAAACACTAGCTAAGAACAGAGGAGCTCTTCAAAGGCCAAAGCTGGACCAACTGCTTATTAAAACCCAACATCACGCCAACATACTGCTCGAATGACGAATACAATTATTTGAGTACTTAGCAAAACCTAGGGCAGTATATTTTGCTGAGATGCAATGCTACTAAAACATGTTCGAATCGTTCCCATTAAACATATATATAGCCAAGGCTGGATCGAGAATGTTTCTATTTTTCTTCTTTTGTTTTCCTTTACAAAAAGACAAAAGCAACACGCATACACGCATGAACGCACGAACGCACGCACGCACGCGCGCGCGCACACACACACACACACACACACACACACACACACACACACACACACACACACACACACACACACACACACACACACCACACACACACACTAGTGGGTCTCCGTCATTTGGAGTCGGATTTCAGAATCGGTTTTACATTTCTTCCTAGTTTGGCAAGATAAAAACCAGAACACTCTATTTTGCGAAAGTATGAACGATGCACGGGCGGCTTCCTGAAATTGTGATAATTTAATTGGTAAAAGTAGTCTGAATATTGATTTGGATCGGACCGTTTGAAATCTTATCCCTCCTAAGACAGTTTGGAGAGACACGAATCAATTCCAATTACGTCGGTCAAACCACTTAGATCATAAACCGACTGGCTAGCAACTTTGGAGATTCTTTCAATCTCGTTGAGTGCCCGCAAACGTTGGAAGTGCGGGATGGTATCTGGGCGGATCGGCGGCATCACTCAGCTCCAGTTAACATAGACATTGTGTTTGTATAGCACCAGGGCTCAGTGACGGCTCGAGAGTCCGCGAGGAATGGCACATGCATTGGAAACTTGCCATTCTGAACATGACTTCAATTGCATATAGTCTCCATTGGACTGTACAGTCAATGCATACGTTTTAGAAATTATTCTAGAGTAATACTAAACTTTACCATATTTAGACGAGCTTAGCACGTTTGGGTATACAGCTATAGATTGCAATGGGAAGTCAAAACAGCCTCTATAGAGCAGATAGTAGTTCACAGAATATTGATGTATTATTTAGTACACTCTAACTTCTTCAGGACGTTGACCCATGAACTGTGAGTGCATTACGTGCTATGGATATAAACTGTACACATTTTGACTTGTTTTATCGACAGAAAAGTTCGGGTAGCGGATATGGGTCCTCACTCCCGGTTACGCTGCACTGGCAAACTTATACCAGAAAGTATTTCCCCTCGGCAAGTCTATTACGCACAAGGAATGTATTTTCTACGAGCTGTCATCATAGATTTGAAAGAAGCTAACTAGTTGACCTAACTTCAATTTTATTCTATGACTGAGAAGGAAATGTTTCACTGTTCAGCCGTCCTCAAATTATTGGATTTGCTGTAAAAACATATACCAGGATTTCTTAAGCTTGTCTGCGCAAATTGCCTCAATATAATCATTGACTGGAGTGCATCCCTGTGCTATACAATGTACAATTCCACAGATTAGATTCAGTGTGGCCAATTTCTGAGAGGCGCGGACGATATTCTATATGAAGAGATGAAGTCTACTGACGCCGTTTTAATGCTTCGATTTGATTCACGAAATCCACATTCATTCATAAAAAAGAAGTAATTTCATGCTCAGAGGAATTCTCTGGAACTCCGTGTCTTTGAGTGGTAATGGCGGCTGTCAACGGTTGGGTGAAGGCTCGCATTCACCTACGTCCTCATAGCTACGTCCTCACATTTAGGGATACGACACTCGTCGTGCATCGCACATTCACCATCAGTTATTGATTGTTGAATAGCACTCGTACACGTTCACACATTCCAGCACACGTGCGCACGCACACGCACACACACACACACACACACACACACACACACACACACACACACTCTTAGTGTGCATGCTCATAAATAATATAACATATGAAAACAAATACTGTTCTCTAGGGAAGTCAAATTGCAATATGTGTGCACTAAGCATGCATATTTGTTTAATACACTTATAGGTTTTGTCAGGTTTGAGATATACTCGCTTGTTCAATGTAGATATACTCGCTTGTTCAATGTGTCCTCGGCAGCTAGGAGGTGTAGAGCGTGTATAAAACAAAGATTACAGAAAAAAAACATGCTGATGATGTCAGATAACGGTAAATATTGAATTTCTTTGGCCGCAAAAAAACTGTCCACGCTAACACGCTGCATTGTTTATTGATAACGATGCATCCAAAACACGCGAGTAAGGCTTTGAGATTGAAAAGCAGCCTTGGAAAAAAAATAACTAACTTAATCTCGTTGTTTGTATCCAGACGATAGTGCTAGTTGAGTATGGCTAGCAGGTGACCGACCGAACAGGGTCGCAGTTCTAGGGTTTAGAATAGAAATAAGAACAACTGGTTTTCTACACAATAATTGTTTACTCTGTGGACTTAGTCAACACACAGACCGGTCTTCCCTCACAAGTGCGCTGCGAATATGTTGCTTTATTTGTTTTAGCTTCTGTCTCAGATAGTAGGGTTTATCAGTTTGCCATCGAATCAATGTCTCAAGTGAAATTGATTTTTATCTTCCCATTTCACACGCAATGTATTGCATGGGTATTTCATTCCAGACTGCTCACTGTTTGGGTAGCGCCAGTATATATTCGAGGCGAGGTAATGTCATTGAAGGGAAAATTAAGTACAAACTTTACAAGATTACAAATACTATGTTAAAGTGTGTACACGGCAGCATTAATTTAACTTCTAGTAATATGTATTACTAAACTAACGTCCAAAATAAAGAATATTAGGTTTTACTGGAAATGCCACAGGCATTGGTAGGGTTTACAGTTTACAGCTAAAATCGAAGTCGATTTACTGCAAGGATTCTCTTCCAAAAGCATATTATTGATATTATCTTTCACGCTAAAATTCACAAACATCCTAGGTCAGATTTTGCGAATGAACTACGAAACCCACGTGCATACAACTCACACAAGAACGTTGTTCGATTACTTTATAGTATAGATGCATGAGCGAGAACAATCCATTATCATGTGCCAAATGTGAGTAACACAACACTGCAAGAAATGGACAACTGCCATTTCTGGTATCAGTTTTATGTTGTTGTTTTGGTGTTAGACACACTAAGGGCACGTTCACTTTTCAAACGGTGTTTACACAAGTCAGGTAAAATGCAAATACGTCAGGACGTTGCAATAGCCTATCTTTATTTCCACCTGTCTTGAACACTGCGCACAGTGATTTAGCCATGAACTACTTGTTGACGTTCTATAATGCTATACTTGATTATCTAACATGTTGACACCATGCAGTAGCACACAAACCCCATTCCATCTCATTCGATTCAGACGAACTTTGGAAGTAAAATGAAAAAACCCATATCATTGCATTCTGAATATAATGTGAAAACCTCAACATATGTCACATTCGTGAAGCAAACTACCAATGCACATTTGGCGGGAGTATGTCATAGGCAGACGACAAGTTAAACAGACGTCGCCAAACAAACTCCATTCTCTTGTGACGTCACACTCCGCACACAGACGAGTCGGTGGTGCCGGGGGGTGTCACGACAGTGGTGTCTACTCTACACACGTCAGTAGTGTCCACTCAACAGATGATGATTGGTGATCCATGATCCTAGGTTCCCTTTCATATCATCTCCAGCATAGTGCTTGACGCTGCAGTATAGACGCATGACGCCAATAACTGTATAATGTGATCTCGTGCAAGTCTCGTGGTATCTCGGCATGGCATTGTGTGGAATGCAGGCAGTGTCAAGCAGACTCTTGAGGATTTGCATATCGTGATGGAATACGTTTAACTTGTCCTGATGGCTCCTAGATGTGGGCATAGTAGCCTAAGTAGGAGTCAGGATGTGAACCCAATGATTCCATGAATATAAACGAATAGTCGACCACCATCTCTCTATCTTCCTTTCTTTCACATAGACACACACACGCACACCTAGCCTACATTTCCAGTGTCGTATATTCTTCAGCTTAGTTCATTGGAGATAGTCATGTTCAGCCACGACACAGCTAGGTATAGTATAGTATTCACCTATCGTGGCACAAATGTCCATATAGTGATACATAAACGTACCTTGCTTGTTTTCCCATTCATCCGCCAGTTGTGGCGGAAGGTCATATTGAAGTAAACAACGTGCTGGGTCGCATACGTGATAGTAAATAGTCTTAATAATCAAGTAAACAGATAAGCATGATGTATGGCGCGAAAAGTGGTCGTCTAACACTAGAGGGCGACACTGTGCCAGTGCACCTGCGCTGACATGAGAACCGGAAGTTAATCACTTCAAGTGTTTATAAAGCATAAACCCGAGTAAAAATATATATATATATACATATAGCTTAGACCATATAGGTAATATATATATTAAGTTATATCGATGTTTGTAAACATGCTACGCATGCGCCTAATCTGGGCACACTGGCTGTCGACAGTTAGTTACGTGTGTATTCTAGTATTATGGTAGTTATTATTATTAATGTCAATGGTATTATGTTCAGGTCGTACTGCATCTATGACTGATGACTATAGACAACGAACATTAAAACCTTAAAACTAGCACAGCTGTATGTACCATGGATATAGACGGGCACGATGAAGACACATGAAGAAGACTGTTTGAACTACTGGTATGCCCACCGTTATGATGGACGGAAATATCCAGTCTCAGAGTATACTAACTATATAACTGATAATGTTGCAAGCGAAATAAACATATCATCGAACACATGTGTTATCTATGCACACTGATCGTGTACTAAGGTTCACAGTGAAACATACCCGAGTAATATTTATTAAGCGATGTAATTATAATATATTGAAAAATCAAAGTAATGACGGTTCTACTTGTGTCATAATGGCTAGTTGATATTATGTCTGTTCTTGCTGTTGCGAGGATAAGGCAATGTTTATTGTAATAACAACAAGCAACGTGTCATAAAGAACCGTCACGTGACACTCAGTGTTATTCAAAGTCTGAATATCGGTATTCCATCCATACCAAAGACGGTGGCTATCTAAATGAAGTCAGACGTGTTCTATCATAGAGCTCCGGCATTATTACTGCATAACGTGGCAAGGCCAAGTGGACTAAAATGTGTATAATTGAGCATTTGAAGATGAATTGAACGAGCTGCGCAATCAAACGGACATTGAATTTGCAGAATAAAACTAACGAGCGCTGGCTGCACGAGTCACGAGCTTGGGCTACTGCCAGGAGAGTGTAGCAAAAGTACGCATAATTTGTCCCAAAACAGGCAATCTTAAAGCGATGCCTTTTAAATTACGAACGGAGAGACGAGTAACAACCAAAATAACGCGGCATTCAGCATTCAAATTGCCATTAATCACAGATATTACGCCAACTTTCCGGGCTTGAAGTTTATGAGGGTTAACATTTTTCACGTAAATTGTGCAATTCCGTCTCGCAATCGGCGATATGAATCTTAATAATGGCGTTTATCTTCTACTTTTCTTCCCAATACTCCTTCTATCTATACGCCGATGATTAAAGACGTTAGATATGATTTGCTTGAAGGAATGCTTTTACGCTTGGGTAATTGGGGAATTAATGCAAATGCATTTCTCAGACTATTAGTCGTTCAATCCACGTAACTGCAGATTAGAGTTATGAAATAAAAGCATTACTATCATGCGGGTGCATTCCTGACATTGGCACCTTTCTGTTGACTGTTTGCTTCCAGGGCTAGTATTGACTTTGATCAACGTACAGAGTAATCCATTCTGAGTTGGAGGAACACGGCAGCCAGGGGGCATTGTTCCACTGAAGCATTACTACTTATTCACTTCAAATTAGATATCACAGTGAATTCTACCCATGCATAGCTCTTGGCCACAATTACCTCGTGTGGACTGGACTAAATTAAGGGAGAGAGAGAGAGAGAGAGAGAGAGAGAGAGAGAGAGAGAGAGAGAGAGGGGGGGGGAGCGGGAGAGAGAGAGAAACAGAGAGAGTGAGAGAGATACAGAGAGTGAGAGAGATACAGAGAGAGAGTGAGAGAAAGCTAAATGGGAAAGAACTAGGAATGCAGTATAGAGATAAACACATTAGCTACAGAGATGTAAAAGTGAGAGAGAAAACGGAGAGAGGAAATGGTATATAGTGGCCATGGGATGATGATAGAGAAAGAAGGAAAACAAGGGCACTGCTAGATGGAATGGTCATAATATGTATGCGCTATAGCTATGTGACGAGGGATGACTCTACATTTCGATACACATGCATGCATACCATCTCCACCATCCCTTCGTGTAATCATATTCTGAGAGGGTAACTATGTATACACGTTTTTTGAATATCAGTTCTACTGATATGTTAATTACCATAGTATAACATTAAAGCGTATTTCTTCTGCATAAATCTAGGATGTGTAACCTGTTGATAGCCCGGATCACGAGATTACGAAACATTTTAAGTACGATTTATTGCTCAAGCCCAAATTGCATATGGGGATTTGTGAACACATTCTTGAGACAAGCGATGCTTTCGTAATAAAAAAATGTGTAGTAATTTCTGGGCCTGGTCTTGAACATGACGGATATACCTCAATACTAATGACACTGATGAAGGAACAACGTCTGAAATGCCATCGATGGAGATTATAATAGGTCAACATTGTTTCCTCTAAATTGTTGTAATATATAAAGTGCAGTCAATGCAAAGAGTTGCAGGTGACGTGCGTCTAATGTGTCTGTGTCGTGCTGAGAGTGTTCTCCGTTGTACAGTACACAGGCAGACCACTGCACTCATTACCATCCACACAAAGCATCCACTTCCGTCGCGGACCATTACTTATCAAGAATTACTCAAGAACATGGGCTCGCTGGTGTGCTGTGACTCTATAAACAAAGCTTGGTGTGACGTGTAGGTGTACGATGGGTCTCACAGCTAACGATAACATGCGCAGCTGAAGTAAGTAAAGCACAAAAACACAGAGTTGAATATCTTCAAAGACGGACGGTGTGGGAACGCGAGACTATGGGCACTCATAACGTGACAAGGAACGTGACCTAATTAGTGCCAAAACAAAACATCACTTATACAGCTTATAGCTGGGGCGGAGTGTTCCTGTATGCATTCCATTTTGGAAAATAATCATAAATTAATCATTACACATGCTGGTATGTAATGGTTTAAATATCAGCTGTGACACAGGCACATTAAAATGGCTTTATTTCTAAACGAATGCATTATACTTTAATTCCTACGGTGTTTATCTGAGATCATAGAATATTCCGTCGGTTACATGTAATTGCTTTCTGTGGAGTACATGCTTAAGTTTTAAATGTCTGATAATATAATAATTGGAGGGACTGTTGTTGTAGATTGATACAGAACCATGCGGAAGTATACTCTATAATACTGTACATCACCATTAAGTATACGACCATTGTCTGACACCATAGACACACACACTGGCCCATACTTATCTAGCTCAGGTGTGGATTCCAACAGCACTTGACACATTGCTTATACTAAGTGAAGTGTGTGGTACTTCTTCGTGAGTACCGCGGCATAACGAGAGGCGATTTTAGAAGAGGAATGACAAATAAAAAGAGGGAGAGAACGGGATTTTGAGGACATACAGTAGGTCTAGATGCAATCGATCAATTCCTTGAAATTGAAAAAAAAATGGAGAAAAAATCACGACACAGGTCCCTAACTAATCTATTATTTCTATCTGTGATTAGACCGAGTGAAATCTGCACGTTCGATTAAAACCTTGATCCAGGTTGGGGTAGGGAAGCACGTCCTGGCTCCTTACAAGGAGGAGGAGACGCCTGGCGGTGTGAGGAGCTCTGAGAGATCCATGCAGGGTCAGTCTTCCCCAACCACCCGCTTTGATGACAAGACGGCGGTTCGTGTGAAATACATAATGCAGTGGCATGTCGTGTCTCGAGCTGGTAGAAACCAGTAAGTGCCCGGATGTCAGATAAAAGAGAATCCAGAGAGCCCTAGGATGGTCCGTCTATAACGTTCTGTGTAGGATGGTCTGTCTATAACGTCCTGTGTAGGATGGTCCGTTAGTCTGTGTCACACCTTGTTCTCACCCAAAAACTCCTATTCAAAATATACCCCTAGACCAGTTAAGCAAGTCTAGATTACTGGTAAAGAATTTCAGTGGCTCCTTTTATATAAATATAATACCAATAGTCTAGGAATCATCCTTCATGGCTTCAAAACAATGGACTTCACCAAGCATGTAAATATACCTCCCAAATACAATTGGCACGATTGAGATACAGATGAATTGCTGTTTCGACCAATTAGAGTGGGGATAATAATGACATGATAACACCCACTAGCCAAATAACGTTATTGCCCCTGTATTAAATCCACATGGTCTGTTGTCATAGTTCAACATGACTGCCGATGCAGATCCTTATCATAGTGCTATGTCCACACCGAGACTCATTACAAGCCGGGCTGATATCTAGTTCTGGTCTTGTTCAAACATAACGGCATCACTGCCAGAAGACTCAGAAATAGTCTTCTGTCCATCGGCGCCTTTGGGCGAGAGTTCCGTGCCTACAAACCCACCACATCTTGTTCAAACAGTGAGTGAGTCAAACAGAACGATACCATTACCAGAAATAGTGTTCTGTCCATCGGCGCCTTCAGGCAAGAGTTCTGCGCCTACAAACCCACGTGGTGGCCACACAGCTAACAGAACCAGGCAACGGCTCCCAGAGTGGCCATCGAAGGCTTACAGATACCCTGCGGCACTGTGCTGGTAAATACGCTGGATGTACTGTATATTAAAAGTCATCCAGCTGCAATACTGTGGCCACTGGAGTGCTTCCATTTCCTAGGCTTTCTGAAGACCTATAAATACATATCTCATTTTGGCATCGTTGTCGGATCTGTTTCCGTGATCGTGGTCATATGACGACTGACTTGACAACCCTTTTCCTTGAGAATACAAATCTTAAAACTAACATGTCTACAGTCCTGACAGCTAGTGGTAACAACAAAGCCAAGCCTGTTAAGTCATGAAGAACATCACGATATACAAAGAATAGTTCCGTTATCCGTAGTTTTACCAAAATCATGTTTTCCCCACTTCTTGTTGGTCAAAATTCATCCATCTACTGGGTAATGGGATAACCTATTAAAATGTTAAGATATTTTTTAAAAAATTGTTGCTGGTCTAAATTAATCTTTATAATGGGAGGATTCATAAAACTGAAATGATAGTAAAAGTGCATAGGTCTGCATTTTTCTAGGTGGCTTTGAATTTGAGGAGGTTCATTCATTCATTCATTGAGGTGCTAGAAGATTATCATTCACATGTCCATCTCATTCTACCAGGTACCCATTCTCTGCCAAATACCTGCATAAATAAGAGTACTGCAATGCCATAAATAACCCTCTATCTGCTGGGTCGACAGCACTAGCTCTTCTTCAGGGCATCAGTGTCTGCCACCAGAAAGGTAAGGGGTTAAGGGAGATGCAAAGCAATCAATTAAAGACATTGATCTAATCCAGCTCATCTAGAACTACTCGGCTGTCATGGAATTTCCTTCTAGATAACTTCTGGACATTTTCACATCGACGTGACTGACAAGCCAATAATTACAGAGACTGCATCTCCATTCCTGCAACCATTGGCTGTTGTGATGTAGTACTTGAAATTAATCAGTTCGAGGAAACCAGCCAAAGCTAGCTACAACCTCCTTCTTAACTCTAGCCATGCTGGAGGCAACCGGACATGCCTGAAAGAGCGGCGCCTGTTGTTAATCCAGCATGGAGAGAGTTAATTAAACATAACATAGATAGAGAGACGGATCACACGAATGCTTTGGCGAAACATGGCTGTTAATATTAACCCTTTCCCTACTGTACCATTTTCTAAAACAAGTAAAAAACTGAATTTGACATAATACAGGATGTACAGAGTGAATTGAAGCTTCCCTTTGGATCAATTTAGTTCATTCATATGATGGTGTCAAGTCGATAGAAATTAATTCAAAGTGATAAAAAGCTATGAAAAAAACTACCCATGACCATTTGCTACTATAGAAATACATTTATTTTAAGAATATCAGTAATTTTGTTCTTATCACAATAAACTTGATCCAAACATATAATATGAAAAGAAAAAGTTCATTTAATTATCTTTTTATATAAATCCTGTAACAAAATATATACTATTTATTGAAACATTAGCCAATTATTTGATAATTTTTATCATTTCCGAAAGAAACCAGGGCCATCTAAACCCACCAAAGCATCAATTATGTTAAACATGATATTGCGTGACTGCAGCGTTCAAAGGGCCGCTCTGCTCATTAACACATCCTTGTTGTGTGGTCTTACCTCAGAAGTGTGGCCTTGATTAAGGCAATGCTGTGTTAAACACCTCCCCCTGCCTTGATGTGAGGCAATGCTGTGTTAAACACCTCCCCCTGCCTTGATGTGAGGCAGATAACCACACCGTAATGATGTGCCTAATCTCTGTGGTACACGTCTCGAAACTCGCCTCAAACAACCATAGGACACCTAACACTGATGCTTAGAAGAATTACGTACTATTCCCAGACTTGTATTTGAAATATTTCAAGGATGAGAGAATTGAGAATAGCAACTTTTTTTTAAGGGGATTAGGGGCTTAGAGCAGCTTTTAAGATTTGGAAAATATCAAGGATGACAGAATTCAGAATAACACTTTTTAAAAAATAATCTTTTTAATTTGGGGGCTTAGAGCCACTTTCAAGATTCTTTGACTTATATCATGCCATGTCAGTTTAAGGCAGGAGGAAACCAGCAACATCCATAGTGCTGAATGTTGCAGTAATCCTGCGAGCACCGGCTGGTACAAATAGCATCTTTTAATTCCAAATATTTTAGCTTCCTTACAGTAAAGATTGCATGTCTTTAACACATCTTAAACAACTACAAGATACCAGGCACCAATGTCTAGCAGTAACATTCAGTATTCACTGAGTCTTCAACCGTGAGATAATTCGGAACAGCACCTTTAAAATCCAGATCACTACAGCTTAAGAAAGGTGTTGACATCAAATCCCACGCCGATGAATCAAATAAATATTAAATAGCATTTCTCACCGAAAGACGACGGGGGAAAAAAATTAAAACATTCCGCCTTCCATAGAATATTAAAACTGTTGAATTATTGAACTGTATCGAAAATTAGCTGTCTTCCTTTTGGATTCCTCGTAGCCTGTTTGAAGGAGAGTTATTACAAAATCCCTGGCAGACTTTGGTTGGTAATTCGATAAGAAACATGAAAGAACAGCCAAGTGACAACTCTCTCTGGTGATGACACTTGTCTGGTAATTACGCTCGGCTGGAACAAAACGGAAAGCTTGAATCACTTCCTGGCGGCAAAGCTGTAGGCTGCAGTCCTTTATGGACGAGAGAAATCGCTGCGGTATAACAGTTTGAGTTTCGTGCTCAGAGCTGTTGGGATGCGGCTTCCTATCAATGTTTAACATTGACAGACTTTGTGAGATAGACAGAAGGTCCGAAATACGACGCAACACCAGTCATGTTCCACAATGGAAAATCATTAAAACAAATATTTGTTTCAAAATCAACAATTTTTCTTTCACCTTTTTTTTATCTTGATTGTTTGTATTCTAAAATTTCAGAATTGTATTTATGTCAATGCGATCACGGGATTGCGCTCATATTCAAAAATTTCAGAATTAATATACTTGTCAATTCTAAACGGATGGCGTATTATTTTATTCTTACAAGATTTCTTTTCTCGTTATATCAAACCTTTTAAACTAGGTATCCTAAAATATTTTAATTCATATCAAAATGAAACTACAGAATGCAAGAAAAAAATTCAATATTTATAAATCTCGAGTTCTTTTCTGAAACATTGTAAATGTACTTGTGTCGAGTTCCAAATGTATAAAATATGAGGAGAGGAGTCTTCTAGGAAGTGCTATAACTGTACCATCCTTGTGATGAAAACACTGTCTATGTTGAGCGTACACTCTAGTTACACAATGCACTGGGATTCCATTTGTTGAAGCAACCCTACAGTTGACAGAGCTAGACCCACTTAGCAGTATTGATCTTGGGATAAGGGATTATCTCCCTTCCTGTAGAGCTCTTCAGTTGTGAAAACTTTTTGAAGAGCCACTCCATGAGCGGAGGATACAACTCCAGTTTTACAACTGGTAATACAAATCTTTACATCAGGTTGTTTGTAAAAAGAAAATTTATGTCAGGTTAATTGAAGAAAAATGTCATTGGATTATCATTAGAGAATTACAAAATATTTACTACTAAAAAAACACCACTAATATTCATATAAAATATATACTTAAAAACACCCATATTCTTATAAGATATCCATAGAACATTATCATCCTTGATTTATTCTGAAACACAGCTGCTAATGGGTTAACTATCAGGCCATATCTGACACTGGACCATATTAGAACCAAACATATGAGAACTAGTGGTCACTAATGGTCAAGCCCAGTGGTCAGTGTGAAGTATGAGCACACAGATAGCCCCCCTGGTCAGATCTGGACATTCAAAGGGATCGTATCCTCCGATATATAGACAGTCTAGACATGATGGTGTTAAGTGTGGTCGGATACAACACTGAAAAACCCATCCATCTTTGTACAGGAAAACTTACATCAATGGCCTATAGAACCGTGTCTAAATGTGGATTAACCCGGCGGCACTTAGCAGGAATTGATTGCAGGTCAGATTGATGACCTCCGACCAAAGGCGACACAAGATCAGCATGTAACATCGGACTTATCACATTAGGAACGAAATCAAGCATGTTTAGATGGGCATTCAGAGAATAATTTCAGTCACTGGCAGTTTTGAGTCAATTCTCATTCACTGCCGCTCGAAACATTCACTCATTAAACCGAATGAGTGAATGTAGTTTAACGTCACTGTGGGAATCTTCATGAAACCGATATATATCTGTTATATCGTTAACATCCACACATTTCCTATGAATTTATGATTAACCCTCTCCATGCTGGAGACAACCAGATATGCCATAAAGAGCAGTGTCTTTGCCTTATCCAGCAGGCAGAAGGTTAATCCAGCAAAATAAGCAAAACAAGATCAAAATTAGTCTACCAACAACACGAAAACATTTAGTTTCTCGTCTATTTTGTTTTCAGTAAGTAATCCTCAAGCAGGAGCGTGTGGACACTTGAATAAGATAACAGTGTGAACGCTTTAACTACATGTCTACTGACAGAAGCTTCCCATTAATTAATTGCTTTCTCCTATCCTCCGTAGTGCCCGGCCATGCTTTCTGATCTAGATACATCAAGAAGGTGATAAGACCCCCACGAACTGGTCAGGACCCACACAGATACTGGTCAAGGACCGCAGACTGGTCAAGATACGTGTCCAGAGACTGGTCAACCAGTGTCCAGACTGGCAATGTCTCGATGGCCTCAGCTAGCCGTTGTCCAGTTGCCAGGGATGAACAAATACTGGTAGAGATTAAAAGGACTTATCAAAGGATTTTCTTTATCGGCAGAGCTCTGGGTGATCACCAGAATAGAAAGGGTAGACATGACTAGGATTGGCAGCAAATTTCACGGTTATTTTGCCGTATAAGATTAGAAAATGGACTGAAAGTTTAGTTTTGGGGAAAGTGTTTGTTGTAATATGTAGTTACTTCTATTAATTTAAATTATACAAGAGTTTTAAATTTTTAGTTTTGGGGGAAAGTGCTACACACATATACATCACCAACAAAGAGTCTGAATTCACTGCTTATTCAGCAGTAAGCAAAAGCTCGTATATTCTCATAAGCCAGATACCGCAGACACCGGTGGTCAATTACGTGAAACTTACGACTTAAGGAAAGCTGCAAATTGACAGTACTGACAGCACTAACATACAGCTACGACGATTTCCAGAAAACCCGGCAATCATACTGCCATTGGAGAACCGGAACTATTTTGTCTTGTCTTGGAACTATTTTCTCTTGTCTCATTTTGCAGATACTTGTCTCTGTAATTAGGTTCGGTCAGTGGGTAGTGAATCGTTATAATCTGATAAATCTGGAACTATTTTGTCTTGTCGCCGGAACTATTTTATCATGTCTGTTTTTCAGATACTTTTTTCTTTAAATAGACTCGGTCAGTGGTAGTTAATCCTTGCTACAATCTGATAAATATGGAACTGTTTTTCTCTGGAAGATAAAAGTGAAAAGGAGAATGTTCGCGTCTAAAATACATCCTAAGTTTCTCTCTGTACTTCTAGTACAAAATACCTCCTCGTCTATCACGAGTATACATCTATTTCTTACCGAGACTCTCAGTGATAAAAAGGGACAAGTACTTCCTCTTTCTAGCTGCAGATGGCTATTTTATTTTAAGAAACACTGCTATTGTAATTTAAGAACCATGGGGCCTATTCTCGAAACATTCTTACAATCGTATGACAATCTTAATGATTCTCATAGTATGGCTATGAACTAAGAAGTTCGTAAGAATGTTTCGAGAATACCCCCATGACTGTTGTAGTTTAAGAGCCATGAAATGGAAGCTGTACACTAAGGGGGATAACTCTCATACAAAGAATTGAAAGGTATGACAGTAGGAAACGAAAGACTGGGTGAAACAAAGTTCATTAATGTTTATCATTTGAAGTTTAAGAGAAACGTCCAAATTGATTAGATTCAAATAATTTAGTACGGGTCATTCTTGCACTAAACACTAGTTGAAATTAGACAGTTGCGATAGGTGCATACAGGTCATTAATCTAGAGTTTATCTACCTTCAATGCCTGAGAGTAAACCTCTGCTCACCCTGTCTGACTCTGGACTCAACATGCCGAAAATGTCAGCAATAAAACCCAATGACCATCAGATAACGGATCCAAATTGTGCGAATCGTTGCAATTAACGATGACATTTATTACAAATAGGAGAAAATTCTCCTATTATTTTCTATTTCTATGAATATACTTACGACAATAAACATTGGGTAAACACCGTTT
>JAVCKZ010005237.1:0-20705 GCA_034780755.1 Lepetodrilus elevatus | reverse complement strand
TGTTCATTTAATACTGAATTTATTAAACTCGTCGGTAAAACTGATATTGTGCTCGGCAAAGCCTCGCACAATATCAGATTTACCCACTCGTTTAATAAATTCAGTATTAAATGACCACTCATGTTAGATCCTCTATTTACGTAGTTGAATATTAGCATGGTCATATATGGGGCCAAAATATTTATTTTTGTGTGAAAATTGCGTGAGCTGACCTGTACAGAGCCATGGTCATCTTTGTGATGGCGGACACACTTTCCTGGATTTCGGAGGACATGGGTTGCACATGGCCGCTCAGGATGGAGTTGTAGATGTGGTACAGAGACTCATCTGACGGGAACGTCATGTTGAATACGCTGAACAGCGACACAAATCTGGGGTCGGTCTCGTTACGACCTCCGCCTGCTTTGCCCATAGCGGCGATGTAACCGATGTCCTTGAGGTTCTTCCAGTTGAGGTCTTTGCCGCGGTCGTAGATGCCGCCGCGCTCCAGAAGCAACTTGAGGAGGGCGATGGGCTGCTGAGTGCCGTATGTGTCCACCTGGAACATAGAGCGGGCTTACAGGAACTGGTCGGGCTTACAGGAACTTACAGGAACTGGTCGGGCTTACAGGAACTGGTCGGGCTTACAGGAACTGGTCGGGCCATACTTTGTTGGATTTCAGGACATTTTAGTTGGGCAACATTTTGGGGTCTATTATGAAGTTAAAAAATAATATGGTTGATTTCTCCTCACCATGTTCACATTCTTGTACCTATTTTGTAGTCAAACATTCTAGAAAGTGACTTTAAACCCCAATTAAAAAACAAACAAAAAACATTTGTAAGCTCTATGATTTATGATTTTATGATTATTATTATCATGATGATAATTATTATTATTATTATTATTATTATTATTACTATTACTACTCTTGTATACCTGTGGCATGTTCATGTCATCAACGAAGATGAGCAGACGTTTTCCTGGCGGAGGGCCGTATGTATCCTTCGTCCGCTTCTCCACGTTGGCCTCCAAGTTCCGCTGTACGTCCAGCGATGTGGTCCGACTGGAGAAGTTCATGTTCAACAGCAGCTGGAGAAACAATCAGCGGACATTACATCTCTGGCATGAAGTGCAACATAGTATTACAGAATACGTGCATACAGTCATGGTTAAACAAATTATTTCCTGAAAACATACATCAAATTTATTTACACAAGTTTTATTCAACCAGCTATTTTCCTCATGGCAGTATTTTGATATTTTATTTTATAATGAATCTGTAAATGTACATTCCATGTTATTGAGAAAACCAAAATTCACCAAATTCTTGTATTTATTTCACCAAATTCTTGTATATATTTCTCATAAGTCTTACATAAATCATCATAGTCTATGGTTATAGCAAGAATAAACTGGACGAGCTATAACCCTGATGACTTAAATCAATGACTAATTAATATTTTAGTGATATTCAATGGCAAACATAATCCATATACTGGTGATATTCTAAGGCAAAGACGACATGCATGAGTCAGTACGTCCGAGGTGACGCTGCACGGTGCTACAGGATGGTGCAAGACACCGCACATGCAGCGGACAACGACGTGCAGCGGGTCTCTGTGACTGTAGCTGTGTGTGATATAACACCACCACCGTAATGTCTGGGGAAGGTGGGAATGTGCGGTCAGTCCATGCAGGTTTGACTGTAGCTGTGTGTGATATAACACCACCACCGTAATGTCTGGGGAAGGTGGGAATGTGTGGTCAGTCCATGCAGGTTTGACTGTAGCTGTGTATGATATAACACCCCCACTGTAATGTCTGGGGAAGGTGGGAATGTGAGGTCGGTCCATGCAGGTTTCATTGTGAACTTCTGATGGGGGGATATATGTGAAATGATTGGGTTTCAACTAGTCAAGGTGTGATAACTGTACAAACAATATACACATCCACCCCTCTCCCTCCAACCCCCAGCCCTTCTCACATGCAACTGTACGGTGCCCACTGTACTCTACATGTGGTAGATCATGCATGTTAAATGCCTACCAATGATTCCTGTATGTTTGTAGGGAGACAGAGATTAAAATCATTGTATATAGTAAGTAATTGTAGCAAATTTAATAGAAAATAATTAATTTTTGGAATAAAAGAAATTCCTGGCATCAGGGAAAACCTGTTATGCCATATCTTAGTCATGAACAATGCTTTACAAAATGCCAACTTATTAAGATGTGAATGAAACTTTTGAATACTCAAGTCTTGCTGGGAGACGTGGACTTACATGCGACTCCTGGTTCAGTGTCCTCAGGAAGTTCTGAGTGGTGGCAGTCTTGGATGTT
This sequence comes from Lepetodrilus elevatus, assembly GCA_034780755.1. NCBI lineage: Eukaryota > Metazoa > Mollusca > Gastropoda > Lepetellida > Lepetodrilidae > Lepetodrilus > Lepetodrilus elevatus. The sequence goes on along the minus strand of JAVCKZ010005237.1, from coordinate 18,383 downwards.
CCGGTCTCTCCCACCAGAACCACGGGTCTTTTGATGCCGACCATCAGCTCCAGCAGCCACGTGGATCTCACCGTGTCCACTGTGGGCACCAGGATCTCGTTGTACTTGCGCTCAGGACTGTGCACGTACTCAGGCACCAGCTTAGTCCACGGGATCCAGCCTTTCTTATCCATGTCCCAGAAGTACTCGTACAGTGTGGAGCTGGACGGGAGGTCACCTTGACACGGGCAGATAATAGGAGAGAAGTTAGCGGCGAAGGTAGGCTTTGACAGATACAAGGTTAGGATATGTTATTTTCAAAAATATATTTTCTTTCAAAAAAATAAAAAATAAAAACAACAAGAAAAAGAAAAGATAAAGAAAAGATAAAGAAAAGATAATAATAATTTAATTCTCATAATTAAAAGTCATGGTTCTGTTAACCTGACTAGATTGTGCCACAAGCTGCTGAGAAGTCTGTGTCTTACCTGCGCCCGCGATGTCGTTGTCGTCTGTGATCATGTTGAGGGAGGCCAGGTACTTGACGTAGGTGTCAAACTTGATCCGACCGTCCTCCAGCAGTCCGCCACCCACCGACCAGTACACAGAGGTCAGGAACACCGCCTCCAGCTCCGCGGGCTCCGGGATCTCCTTGATCAGCAGTGAGTTCAGCATCATGCTCAGCTGTGTCACCTGCCAGTGCAAACAACTTAGCTTCAATATCAACGTGTCACTGATATCAAAAGCATATTTAAGTTATTTATTGTGTAAAATAACAAAATAAACAAAAGAAATATTGTTTTCCATTGATTTTCCATGTACTGTTTATTTGACATTTACCTCCAGCTCAAATGATATTGAAATTATTTATGACCATTTTATCAAATAGAACACATAGCACTGCTATCAGGCGACATTGCATAAGGGGAGATAATTTGATGAGGTACGTAATTCAATAAATTGTCTCCCTTATTTGACTTGTGATCATGATAGATTGGGTACTAGTAGTGGATAGCTACACCGATTCTTAATTACCATGTTCAGGTCGGTTAGTGGCACGATTGTTCTCAGTTTCTCTTGTTGTTTTCCATCGACCATGCCTTCCACGACCATGTCGACGAGACACGGGACATACTTGTCATACAGTCTGATCAGCTCGTCCCTCTCGGTCTTGTTGGGGCGTAGGCTCACCCACTTCTGCCAGTACGGCTTGTAACCCAGATTTTTGGGGTCGACGTACACCATACCACAGCGAGAGATGGTGGCCGGGGAGGCATACTGGAGGTCGTAAACCTGAAACACGAGTCAAACTATGAAGAAATATTGGCAATTAACTAGTTCATAGAAAATAGTAATCCTAATTAAAGGATATTTTAATTCATTTTAATTTTAAAAACTTTAAATTTAAATTAATTTAATTTAATTTTAATATATATATTTTTTTACCAGTCTTTTTTCACAGTCTTCAGAGTTTAAGTAAATCCAATAATTTTGGTACGTGTCAAAATGCAATGAATATCAAAATGCATGTTTATTGTACAAGAAATCACAGAGAGAATCCTACCTCAAACAGTAGGGCGCAGTGCTTCAGCAGACGGACTCTCTCTCCGTTAGCGAGTGTCAGCAGCCGATTGTCATCCATGACAGAGTTCATGTTTTCTACCCACAACGCATCAACATCTCCATCGAACACGATGTACTTCCTCTCGTTCTTGTCGGTGGGTTTGTTGATGTCTCTGAAGATGCTGGACAGCAGACCGTCTGTCCAGTCCCGGGTGGCGGGGTCAAGGATGCCGTACAGTTCGACGACGCTCCGGTCCTTGGGGTTGATGATGAACATCTTGGTGGTCAGACCCAGTCTAGAAAGCAAACAGTGTCAGTTACACGTACAATGTCTGAAGCAGACCTATATTAGCTAGAGGATGTTCCTTTGAGAACAGAACACTGTACTCGCACAGACAGGAGAGTTCTGAAAAGTCCTGAAAGGAAGGCTTCGCACAGTTTTCTCGCTAGCGAGTACAGCCCGCAGTGTGCGAGAATTGTGTAACACATTGCTTTGACAGTGTAATTTGATGAAAGGAAAGTCTCCCTAGGGTTGCTGTATTATAAATGATATTTGCAGGAGAATGGAGTCAATGGCAGTAAAAATAAAAATGGGAAACTTACAAGCTTCTCAGAAATAATGAGAATGAACTTACTTTGTCTGTGCTTGGGCCAGTGTGTTGATGACAACCGACTTGCCACCTCCTGTTGGGCCGACAATCATGGTTGTATGACGTGTTAACATCGTCTCGTACAACTGCACAACCTTATCAACCTGCAGGTAGATAAAAAGAGTCTTCAATACAAAGAACATTGCATGAGGACTTGTCTACCTTGGACTAATAATGCATACCTGACGTCTGTTCAGGAGGGCGAGTTTACACGAGTTCGGGCGTGACGCCATAATGAAGGGCAATCGTTTCTAAGGCGATTTCAAGTATGTACTCGCGGGGTCGTGCCCTCCTGAACAGGCCTCTGCATCCTAGGCCTATGCAGCTTGAGAATGAGTGAGTGAGTGAGTGAGTGAATAAGGAGCTGCGGGAATCTTTCACCCATTTGCGACGAATGCAGCTTGAGAAAGGATTCCGAGGTAATGGAAGAATAGATAGATAAGTAGTCATACACTTACTTATGGATTGATTCGCTAACATATAACTGCCGACTACTCTACGAGTGGCGTTCACGGCTATCACTGACCTGCTGAGGCAACATGAGGTAGTTGTTTTCCTCCAGGACACCCTCCACAGCGTCGTTGAAGTTGGGGTAGCGGACGCGGGGACAGTCCAGGCCGGGGAACAAGTCTGTGATCAAACCCAAGAACAGCGGAACATCCTCAAAGACAAACTTGGGCAGGTTCATGTCTCTCAGAGCCCTCATTAGCACCACATCCTAGTGAGAGAAAAAACAACAGTTTATTCAAAGAAGCCTAGAAGAATGTCACAAAAGTGCCAAATGGATACGAAAGAGTCGTAGTATAACAAAAGACAACATAACTGATAACTGGCAACCCAACATAACTGATAACTGATAACCCGAGATTACCAAAAATATGATTTCATACTCAACTCAGAATTTTGTTCGTAAAACTTCATGTTACGTCATAGCCTGAGTATGTATGCTATGACGTCCCATGACGTTTTATAAACAAAATTGTATGAAATCGTACTCAGAAAAGTTTCGTAATCTCGATGCCCTGAACACATTTGAACACATATAGTACTGCATGGTGACAGCATATGCAAGGGAAAGTAATATTTCCATAACTTGTGTGACAGCCTTGTGTGATAGTAAATTATCTACATGAATGTGACGGTGTGACCCAGGTGAACTCTGACCTCGTGTAGGTCTGCAGAACCTCTCTTGAGCTCGCCAGCCATCACCAGCACAGACTTGAGAGCTCGCAGACCAAAGTCGTAGTGGTACTGCTTAGACAGCTGCTCCTTGGCAAGTTTATACAGCACAGTCATCTTCTTGGCAAGAACCTACAGGGAAATGAACATTTTGAAAACCACCTATCAAGAACAATAACTCTACAGTTAATGTGTTACATCCATTCAGAGTTACTTCCCTTAAATTGTTGTTTACAGTTTCGAAATGTCGACTCGAGAAAATAGTTTACGTTCTGATTGATGCTAGTTTTACTAGTACCGTACATTCCATTGTCAACAGTATTATCATAGAAATTTCATTAAAAAGAATAAAGTTTCTGAGTTGGTATAAAACTGAATGCATACCTTAGCCAGGAGGAAGCCCTCGGAGAACAACATGATCTCACAGATCTGCTGCAAGTCTGGGACAATGACGACCACCGGTCTGAACAAGGCTTTGACGGACTCGGGCAGCTCTGTCCGGCCGGCGTACCCTGGGTTCATGGTGATGAAGATCCCCACACGGTTGTCCAAGTCAATCTCCTGGCCCTCAAACTGAAATAAATATCGTAATGTTAGAGACTAACATTTCATCAAAACAGGTAATGAGCAGAGAAAATTCTGTCCAAATTGTTTTTTTAATAATAATTAAAAATGTTATTACCTACTCCCTGATCATTGTATATAATGTTATTGCTGGAGCTTGTTATGTAACATTAATAATTACCATAGAATTGAGAAACATCTTTATAAACATATATCTTCGGAACCACGATTCCGGGCCCCATTCCACAGAATGCTTCCAGAAGTTTGAGAGATGTAACTAACAATATAACTGGTTACGACTTTCATAGCGCTACGCTCATTCTGTGTAGCATGTCTCTGGTGGCAATGTACTCAGTAACACAACCCTGAAGTGAAGCTTTGTGTGATTGAATTAGTGCTATACATCGCGGCGGGACTATTTCATCCATAGCCTAGGCGACAGTACATATTATAGACGGTACTTACATGGAATCTCTTGAGATTGAGCAGCAGTGCGTTCTGAATGGTTTTCAGCTGTGTGGAGATGACAGACAACACGGAGACGTCTATACGGTTGAACTCGTCAAAGCAACCCCACGCACCGCACTGACACAGACCAGAGAAGATCTTCCCAACGGCCTGGAATATACATTTAACAAACGACATTGATTATGTTTAGGTAAATTTGACACATTGCCTTACAAAGACTACGTTACATAGATATTACTACAATTTATCAGTTGGTTAACATACAACAATATCACTTCAGTTTATCAGTTGGCTAACATATGAAACAGAGGATCATGCCGATCACCCTGGGATTCGAACCTGAGTTGCTGGATTGCGAGTCCAACGCTCTACCGAATGAGCCAAAGGGGTAACCCCGCTGGCCAAGACCAGTAGGAGCATCTTATATCACACCCGGCTACATACTCCCCCTCCACATGGTGACTCGTCCTCGAGTTACTAATCCAGTTACTTCGTTCTGAGCCACCAGGGAGCTAGGAATTCTCAGTCCGACAATTCAGAGAGCAGTTCACCGGGAACAACTCGAATACACATAGAGGATATAGAGGATCATGCCGATCACCCTGGGATTGCAAGTCCAACGCTCTACCGAATGAGCCAAAGGGGTAACCCCTCTGGCCAAGACCATTAGGAGAACCTTATATCACACCCGGCTACACATACAACACTAGTTGGTAAAGGTGCTGTGCTGTACTATGTTTATGTTGTAAGCCGGCGCTAACCTTGTAATCCATGCCCTCTCCACAGTTGGTGACGACACACAGCAGACCCAGAGCCTTGGCCAGATCCTTGGTGGTCTCGGTCTTCCCCGTACCTGCGGGGCCGGCGGGAGCGCCACCTAGCTTCATAGACAGCGCCTGGAACAGACACTCAGAACAGTTAGTACAGCAGTGGTGAGTACAGAAAGAAGCAGTTTACAGGAAGTCTGGCGGCAAAGATCAAATTTAAATGATAAAACATATATAATTTTGTAGTAAATCGTGCGTACTGGAATGTTAAGACTCTAGAAAGAAAATGTCAACTGTGACCATGTGTTACCTGTGTGAGAGTCAGGTAGATTCTGTCAGTGAGTGGCGTGATGACAAGTCGGCCGTTCAGACCCATGTACTCGTAGCCGTAGCCGAACTCCCCAGTACACTGGCGGATAATCAGCTCGTCGGCCTCCTTCTCCCAGTAGAACCTCAGCTGAGACTCCCACTCGAACTCGCGGGCGTCCATTATACTGAAGAACACAAGAAATGCACAAATTTCAGAAATACAAATTTCAAATTCACAGATTATAGAACATATAGACCTTGAAGATACAGTAGTTGAAGAATGCAATATAAATATTATCTACGACCTTCTGAATCTAAATCAAAGTGTTATAGTCCTTGCACATCAGAGGTGAATTTTGCGGCGACAAACTCAGCGATTTATGTTCTGAGATAGAACCGTATCATTTATATGCTTGCACACCAAAAGCCAAATTCGCAACAAGATATTTCGATAGAATCTTTCGTTGTCGCAACTGATTGGTGCGGTGATATTTCGCTTGCCTCTGGTGTTTAAGGACATTTACTGATGCCATCTCAAAGTTGTCCATGTTCTTGTAGATTCTCAATACTTTAGCGATATGACCTGTGACTTGTGACCTACCTGTCTCTAACGAAGCCGTCAATGATATCTCTGGCATGGACGTCAATGATCAGGACGGAGTTGAACTTGCTTCTGTCGTTCTTAGACAGCGGAGATCTCACCTGTAATACAAGGGTATCAGTCCATAATCTTCTCACAGAAAACATAGCATAACTGTGTATGACAATATAGTGAAGCAATCTTTAAAAGTGCAGAATATTTGTTATTTTACACGTTGGGCGCCACTAAAACAAAGGACAGTGTTGATCCTGGGAGATGAACCAACGAGCCAAATGGATAACCCTGCTGGCCAAGACCAGTAGAAACACCCAGCTACACAAGTAGTATGTGAATGATCACACATGAAACCATCCACGGATTGAAATGACGACCTATCTTCACTCCACTGACCTGCACGACGAGGTCATCGATCTGCTTGTGGAGTTTCCTGGCGTAGTCCTTGAGGGCCGTCTTGGCGCCTTTCTTGACCTTCTTGAAGATGTCCTCCACCTCCCACGTCCACCACACCTGGTTCCCCGCCAGACACACCATGCCCTGGTAGTTGAGCATCCACTCCACTCTGCAGACACAACACACACCATGGAGGAAACACGTATAACAATAGTAAAGGAATCCTAAAAAATGGAGAGTTTTTGTTATTATTGTTGTTGTTATATGATCAAATGTTGTTGCTCACATCTCTCTTATGGTTATATATATATTTCAGGACCTACATCTATAAATTAAGTCTAAAGAAGTATGTAATGAAAAAATACTTCTCATTAAACTTCTCATTTGCTGTTAATAAAAAGTAGTAGTGAAAACAATTCAATCTGATTTAATGTGTAAATATTTATTTATGTTTTGTTCGGATGAATGAAAATAGTGAATAATTTAGAAAGTGTATACTTTGGTTTGTTTTGATACAGAACCACATATACATATAAAAAAAACAACGCATGTTTTGTTTTGATGTGAAACTATTCTCCCTACAACTGACCGTGTCTGCTTCTCGCAGTAGAAGAAGATGGATTCCTTGGTGAGGATCCTGTTTGTTTTCCTCATCTCTCCGAGTACTCCGGTCATCCAGTCCTCAACCCGCCCCTCGGCGCCGATGGGGTTCCGGAACTCCATGATCTCCCCCTCCGCAGAGATCATCGCCGCGGCCGTCGTCTCGTTGCCACCCCCCTTTTGGAATCTCATGGTGGAAATGTTGTCGAACATCTGAACAGACAGAAGTCATCAAACTGTTTTAGTACAATATTGTGTGCTTTGAAATTTTTAAAAAATAAATGATGATTTCACTTTCACTGATCAACTATTTGGACAGCATAGATTACAGAAGAAAGCATGTAAGTGTTTGTCTATTATCAGAAAACATATTCTCATATTCTCTAGCACTTCAACATTCTATATTTTACCGTCAGTAGTTCATCACACATCATTTGACCTCCCACTGACCTTGATCATGTGTTCCTGCACACACTCAGGGTCACTACTACCCAGGATGCTGAGCAGCTCGTCGTCTGAGATGAAGAAGAAGCGGGGAAATGAGTTCCTCTTGGAGTCGAGGTAGTCGTTGAGGGACTTCTGGCACTTCTCCAGGCCACTGCTGAGGTTCTGCAGGTCTGACAGTCGGTTCTGCGCGTGACAGCACAGCTTGATGCTGGGAGTCTTGTGGGTTTCTGTCATGATCTGAAAGTACAACAATGAATTAGATACTCTCAGGTGGTCTTTAAATAAAAAAAATTTTTTTTACTGCAATCGTCACAGTACAGGCCCCAAGGTTATGAAACTTTCTCGAGTACAAATTTGCAAAACGTCATGTAAATTTTGAGCTTGAGCACAAATTTGTACTCAGAAAGTGTCGTAATCTCGGGGCCTGATCTTATGACTGCAGAGGACCGTGCAACAGCTGTGTGTTAGACAGGCGACGTACTCGGTTTGTGGCAATCATAACAAGGCAATCAGACAGAACACCAGCGATGAGATTGTGTCGCCGTTCACAGCATGATACTGAGCACATCCCAGGATAACTGTATTACCTTTTTGAAAGTCTTGTCGATCTGATCAAACTTCTTGGCTTCCTCCGGGAGTTGAGACCGGATGTCGCCGCCGATGAAGATTCCCTCCAGATACATCCACTTCCTCTGCACCACCATCCACACCTACAACCACCAGCAACATGACTGTCAGTGACCGCTGGCCTCCGTGTACAGTGTAGTAATACGCAGCTTCAGAGTCATAGTCTCAGATGGGGAAAGTCAATTTTATACCATAAAAATCTAATCACAAAAATGTAATTTTGCAGAAATATAATTTACCATGCATTGTTATTAATTTACACTTACATCTCACTTTATTTAACTTTTCTCTGATAATCCTAACAGACAATGTATAACCTTCCAGAAGTTTTAACAATTCTGGAATCAGAGATTATGAAATGTTTTCTTTTAGTATTATTTCATGCTCAACTCAAAGATTTTATTCACAAATCCTCACATAAAATTTTACCCTGAGTATGAAATTGTGTTGACAAATATTTGTAATCTAGGACCCAGGACCCGTATTCTTGAAACTTCGTAAGTCCTAAGAAGTTCGTAAATACCAAGACTTTGTCTAACTGGGTTTCTGCTCATGTTAATTTTTGAAGAGATATTTTCTCACTAAGAAGTTCTTAGCTAGGCAGTTTAGATAATACGGCCCCTGGACTTAATAGTTAGGAGTTTCAAACTACTTCTTGGTAACACAGAAGACCACGACGACGGCCTGGACGTGACCGCCGTGTGTAGACACTTACATCGAGAACCTCGGAGATGTGGGACAGACTCTTCTCCCAGTTCTGCACGGAGTTGAGGAAGGGTCCGATGAAGCGTGACGCGGACATACTCTGGAGGTTCATGGCGCTGTCGTCTAGGATCTGCAGGATGTCGTCGACGGCGCCCAGGATGAAGCCGCGGTGAGACGTGCCCTTGGTGTAGGCCTGCACCGTGAACTTCATGTTGTTCCACGTCTCCTCCACCTCCTTCACTCCCTGCAGACAACACGCAGCAACTCTCATCAGCAAGCTTCACATTAGAAACACTTCGCTTTCATTAGGGTAAAATATAAATGATCTAGGAATATATGTGTTTCTCTAAATACACCATTGTTCCATGTATCCTTCAAGCCATGTAGGAAACAATAATAATCTGAACATTTATATCGTACCAAATACACACTTGAAATCATGCTCATATCGCTACATTATTACTCAGGTCAATTAATTCTTTCTCAACTCCCTGAGGAGTATGCAACCCAAGCAGCCGTTCAAAGCGCTACAAGGTCCATCTCATCTCATCTCATCCTAACCTGAGTTATCACCTCATAAAGTGTTTCACGAGGACGTCACAAGTCATATGCCTTCTTAAATCGGCATCTAACTTAGGAGGTGATAAACTGGGTCATAACTTTAGGAGCTCCTAACTTTAAGAGGCCGTTGTGAAACGGGAGCCTGATGACAACACACATCATCTCGCATCAGCAAATTATACATAGATAGGTTACCTAGAAACTCTCATCAGGAAATAATACATAGACAAGTTACATAGACACGTACCTTCTCGATGCCCATTTCCTTGCTGGCGCAGGTGACGATCTCTTGGATGGTTTCCTGGAAGCGATGGAGTTCCATGGAGAAGACGTTGGCCAGCGTGAAAGTCTCGGGGTTAATGTCAAACTTCTGACCGGTCTTCGTCATCAGTTCCTTCCAATGTCTGCACACAGCAAATCATACGAGTAAGTATAGAAATCAGCTACAGTGTGAGTGAATGAACTGCTTTACATCATAGAGGGGATATTTCACCCATACGTGACTGCAGTGTGAATATTCTATCCAATTAATGCAGCTTGCTGCCAGTTTGGAATACATAGATCTGACAATATTGGCTTAATAAATAATGGAGTTCTTGCAATCCCCAATTTAATATTTTGTGTGTAAATATATTTCTAAATATTATTTTTATCAAACATATTTCCAGAGATTCATGTGACATTTTTTCTGACCTTTCTCGGAGTGCCTCGTGCTTGAGGTCAACAAACAAGGGGAGAGAATCCCTGAATTCCTTCATCTTTTCTTCCAGAGCACGGGCACACTGCATGGACTTGACTTCACGTGGTAGTTTGCGCAGAGTCTTGAGGTAGCTCTCGATGCCCTCCTGGAGCAGCTGAACGTTCAAGTTTGCCCACAACGTCTCTGCCCACTGTTCTCTGGCAGCCTGAATACAACAATAAATATATAATAATAAGTAATTTATATAGTGCCTAGGATATAGACTAGCTGCTCAATGACATTGAACAAAAAACAAAACAGCAACATCAGGAATGCAATAAATAACTTTCCTAAAAGTGCCAACAAACAATGTTAGAAAAAGAGAGTTTCAACATTATGTGTTTGAATCAACAGAGGCCACTAGTCTACACTGCATAATAACAAATCTAAACCAAACTAAACCAAGTCCTAAGACGTCCGTAAGTACTAAGAATTTGCCTAACTGGTTTTCTGCTCATGTTAACTTTTGAAGAGATCTTTTCTAACTAAGAAGTTCTTAGCTAATAAGTTTCGAGAATAGACCCCCCCCGGCCCATGGCCTCCTGGTTATACTGACCCTCTGCTCCTCGTACAGGGCGTAGATCTGCTCGTATCCCCTCATCTCCTTCGTGACCTGCAGTAGGTCAGGGTACATGGTGATGGACAGGTCAAACAGCCGCTCAGCATTGGCCAGCTCCTGTCTCTGAGCCTCGTAATCCGCAACCTCGTCGCGGTACGCCTTCATCAACTCCATACCTGCAGCACAGACAGTGCAGAATAAGGAACCATAATTTTTTAAGTTTTATTTATTTTTTATTTTATTTGTTTTTTAATATTTGGGATTCATGCAATCTAGTTAAAATTAGATATGAAGTTTCGCTCCCATTATACTGACATTTGCTTACATCGATCTAACGCAACTGCCTGAAAGAACTTTGACCCATATTAATCTACCAATCACCTATGTAGTGAAATACTTGGGTATTTCTGTTACACGTATCAAATAATAATCACATGGAAAGTTAAAAGGACATACCAGCAAGTTCTGAATGTAAAATTTCACCTTCAAGACCGCCGAGGTAAAGCTGTGATTGGTTAACAGCTGGTTAAGGTCAAAAGTCAATCTGACAGCCGTGTCATCGCAGTTGTGTCAGATTGTTGTTGAGCATATGTCAATATATATTTGGCGTGCTACTTTCGTATCTAATTTTAATTAGATTGGGATACATGAACAGCAAACTTAATAGTGACGATAATCTGAATATGTCTCCCGAATCCTTCATAGGCAGTCATGTGGGATTATAACAGTACACACAAGTCATGGTGGTGGAAATTTCAAGCAGAAACACGGCTTTGCCTGCAACAGAGAGATAGCTATACTGCCAGTATTTCACAGTCGGTGTACTCACCCGAATCCAGGTCATACCCCACGGCGCCGGGTCCTTCCGCGTGGAACTTCTCAGCAAACGCTTCCAGTGCCTTCCTGTAGTCCTTGATTTGATCTTGTGTGATCTACAGTGAGAAATAGAGTGTGTCAGGACACGCGCAATCTTGGAGTTGAGTTAGTGATTTGATCTTGTGTGATCTACAGTGAGAAGAGTGTGTCAGGACACACGCAATCTTGTAGTTGAGTTAGTGATTAAGCAGTTGTTAAAGTAATGGAGTTTCTTAATTGTCAAACAATTTAGGAATATTCATTGGTCAGTGTGAAAGCCTTTTGTAATATCATGGATTTAGGCTAATAATATATGATATAATAATGAATGTCAGTGATGAAAACTATATACCATTTTCAAGTTCATGAAGATATATATTAGATTTCCAAATTAGGAATCTGGCCTGCGTTTCACGAAAGGGGTGTACATTTACGCCGGACATATATCAGGACGTAAAGCGCGGACTACATGTAAATCCGAGCAGGCACTCCGTGCTTTATGTCTGTCATAAATAGACGCCCCTTTAGTGAAACGCAGGCCTGGCAGAAGAAAAGCTGGAATACCTCAGTGAACTTCTTCTTGACCACGACTAGACTGGCGTCCACGTTCTTCGACTTAAGGACGAGGTCGTCCCAGATGTGCGGCAGCTTAACCTGGATGGTTTTCTCCTGATCAGACACCTACAACATGCAGATTCAATGACTACTGGGAACATGTACAAACACTTGGTAATATTTATCAGATCTTCTGTAAATTAAAAATACTTTAGGCAGCCAATCATTTAAAACAACGGCAAATCTTTTACATATTGTTCTCTGTACTGGGATGATCTGGTACAGAGATAACGAAACTTTCTGAATACGATTTCATGCTCAAGCTCAAATTTGATATGGGGATTTGTGAACAAAACTTTGAGTTGAGCAGGAATTTATATTACACTTGGAGAAATCTTTCACAATTGCTCATCATAGCCAGCTGAATATCCCAGTTTATTGATAATATAGCTTACTGAATCACAGAGGTGATAGAATAGTATTTTTATTAAAAAATAGAATAAATTAAATATTATTTATTAAAAAAAAAAGATTTTAAATAATTTTTTAAATAATAATAATATTTAGGAGACTGCTATCATGCTATCAGTATATTATTATTATTATTTTAAAAATTAATTTTTATATTTTTTATTAAAAATACAACTCTATCAGCGAACACCTGTGTACTGAATGTGTACTGAACAGGTGGGGCACTGAACAGCTGTGGTGCTTTGCGTACCTCTATGTCGTATATGCGTACCTCTAGGTCGTATATGCGTACCTCTATGTCGTATATGCGTACCTCTATGTCGTATTTGCGTACCTCTATGTCGTATATGCGTACCTCTATGTCGTATATGCGTACCTCTATGTTGTATATACAGAGTGTTCTGTATCTCTCCTGGATGTCGCGAATCTTCATCTCCACATCCAGTGACATGGTTCGGATGTCGTTGATGGTGGACAAGACGAACTTGAGATCTTCCAGCGTGTTGGGACTCTGTTCTAGGTCTTCGGACTTGGTCTGTAACATAAATTCACACATTTCTTAGTTTCACCATCAAATATCAATACAATAACCCAATAAGTGCTCCCTCGATATAACGCCCTTCGATGTACCGCGGATTCGGATACAACGCGGGGTCCAACATGGACCCCATTTAAAAAAAAAAAATGGTTTTTTTTGTTTTCTCTAATTATATTCGTTGCTATAACGCGGGTATTATAACGGGGGTGGCATGTCATGGACCCCAACTTCAGCGTTATATCGAGGGAGCACTGTATTAAAAATTATGAAAGGAAAATGAAAGGAAAGTTTACTGTTGTAGCTATGAAATATGCTTTAATGGTATTATTGTACACAAGTTATTGAGTCTGATAAATAAAATAAATACAATTTCAATAGCGCACCGATGACGTGTTCTTAATCAATATTTATGATTGTAAAAACGAAAAATTTACAGAAAATGAATGTAAATATTAATTCTTATATCATAATATTATAAATAATGATGATTTTGAATTGTTTGCTAGATTGTGCTTGTTTTACTAAACAATACTTTGGTGTGAATGCATACATCTAACATGTCTAATATAATTGTCCCACATTCTGAAATGACAATTGCAAGCTTCCACCAAACTTGTCTAATTACTGATGAATGAAACTAAACTAAAATAATGAGAGATGAAGATGAAAACAAAACAAAACAAACTACCTGTTGCACTACAAGAACTGAACATCCAGCTGTCTATACCATTGTCTCAATACCAACATGGAAACTTTAATATTCTCACTATCCTAAGATATCCTTACTAAATTCCAGATGTCGACATACTTAAAACTACAATCCTTTGATCCAATGCATGCTTGAATCTACACATACTTGCATCAGCCATCTAACATCAAGAAATGTAAAATATCCATGTAAACATTCAAACCTAGAATCCAGATAGTGAAACTCTTCAAATGTGGATAGCTACAGAGGTATTTATGCATTTGTACTTAAATGTCGACTAATCCACATGACCGGGTTCTCACTGAGCCTAGTAGCAATGTTCCAGTGGAGAGAACAATTCCAACAACATTTACATGCATATTATGCATTTACTCTTTGAGTTTGAAAATTGCAGCTGATCTAGACACTTTTTGCTGATCTAAACACTTTTTGCTGATCTAAACACTTTTAACATCTAAAGCATAGTTACGATAATTCTGATCCAGGAAGAAAACTATGCAAATTGATCGTGAATAAACAAAAATAAAAATGATTTAATATGTAAATTTGACATGCATTAAATTATTTTGGGGAAAATATCAACAAATGTATCATTCAATATCTGGTTTTAAAATGTAACTTCCTAATAGCAGTGATCAGGATATTAGAAATGATATTAATATTAATAATAAGTACAAAGTTAAAAGAAAAAATATGTACTTATTCTAACACACACACACACACACAAATAATCACATGCATGCGCTCACACACACACGCACACACATACACATACATGTGTGCATACACACACACACACACACACACACTTTCTCTCGCTTTCTCAGTATTCATTACTGTTGTCACAGATACACACAATAAGGCTCTTGCATGGCATCAGCAGGATCATAACTAGTTTACAAAGAAAGGGTATGACGTGGACAGTCTCACATGGACAGACTAGACACTGACCTCCAGACTGTCCTGCAGTTCGTAGAGACTGTCCTTGGCGGAGACTCGGAGCAGTTTTCCAAGACAGTCGATCCACTGCATGGCGTGCTCCGTGACGGACTTGGCGAGCGGCGCCATGTGCAGACGTATACACTGTGTGTCCTTGATGACCGGCTGAGTGGCCACCTCGTCTATTATCTTGTAGTAGTGCTGCAGCTTCTCGTCAAACTCCACCACTGACGGCCCCTTCTGGAACCACTTGTCTGCTATCTGGATCTGTCAGATACAAGGTCAAGGTCAGATACAAGGTCAAGGTCAACATGGATGACAATAAAACCTATGAACAATGCCTCATTAAGGCAAGATCTTTGAAGGAAGAATTGTTAAGAAAAGTTGAGTAGAATGACAAACCTTTTCCTGCTTCCAGATGCTTCTGTACTTCTTCCACTTGATGAGGTATCGCTGGAGCAAGGTCAGCGTGCCCTTGATGTTCTGCGCCACTATTTGCACATTCTCGATGATGTCTGGGTTCTGCGAGAGGTCGGAGAAGAAGTTGAATGTATAGAGCTCATCCTCTCCTTCAACCTTCTGTGGTTCAGTCTCCATACAGGTGCCATTCATCCACCGAATAATGTGCTTGGAGCTGGGGAAACAAACATTTTAAATCATCACATTTTAAGCATCTATGTACATATTTCCACTATATTAGCTCTTTACATACTGTAGGCAACCATAGATGCCATAAAGTGCAATATTGTTCTTAGTTCAGCATGGTGAGGGTTCACCATGTTTTAACCACAGGGGCGGATTCAAGGGGGGGGTGGGGCTCACCCAGCTTGCGCCTCCCCCTAGAATTGGACAATTTTGTTCAATAAACATATATTTTGTATTATGGTGAAATTATGAGCCTCCTCTAAAATGCACTTTACCTTAACCTGAAAGTCTGGATCCGCCCCTAGATATTGTCAAATATGCTCTATGCCTAAAGAAATATTTTCATCTACAATGGAGCCCGAATGGGGGAAACAATGTGGTTCTTATGTCAAATATCCTCCACACCTAAATTAATTTACTTCATAGAGAGATACCATGGAATTCCCAAACCAGAGAGATGAAAACAGTTTTAGCAGTACAAAAAGGGATCCTATGTCTGATAAGAAAATGTACCAAATGCATTTATAGATACCGGGTACCTACAAATGAATCCACAGATTATCACAGAGTAACATAAACCTGCTGATGGAGAAATGTCTGGAAATAACTGAGGAAAAATATTGAACACAGTGATGCAGTCACTATTATTTCACTTACTGAAAATTACTGAAGATTATTTCACTTACTGAAAATACCTCTAAATAATTTATTGAGCAGCCATAGTTGGAGCAGTAGCTATATAGGCATTGGTGATGTGGTGGCACATAATGTCCTGTTCATTGTATGGCTGACCGCTCAGATTGAAATTGAGCATGATCAAGCTTGACTGGTTCGTAGATGGGTGACCAAGAACCAGTGAGTAAGGGATTCATTCCTGTATGGCATTACACACAAGGCTGAATATCTTATAGTACTACATGAATGTGTCACATTAGGCAAGTGGCTGAGTTTTAAAATACCTCTGTTCACCCAGCAGAGAACGGGTACCCGATAGGGTCAGATGGAATGTAAATATTAAACCTAGCTATCACCTTCGATATGACGGCAGCTTGGGATTTGAGAAAGAAAATGAGAACTAGTCCAAAACAACCATAAATATCTGTGATACTATGCCTTTAATATTATTGGAGATGCATATTGTAACTGTGCAAAATAAGTGGGAAGTGAACTCTACCACCGCATCAAGCAGTTAACTCCCTTGTGGATTTCTCATGAAGTTAAAATAACACAAAGACTAGATTACGTACAACTGATTACATAGTAATTTAACGGAATGTTTCTTATAATAACTCTGGTGAGTTTACTATTTTCAACCAATATATCGGTATTTATATAGTAATATTATTAAAGTATTATATTAGCACTATTATCAGCAAATAATATTCGAATATTTTTGTAATGCGTTGAATGTCTAAATCGTCGTTACATTAGTAGTATTTCAATTGAGTGTTTACAAACTATTTCTGCTTGCAGCTAAAAAATCATTACAGGTAGATAGCCCTACATATCGTCTAGAAAACATGGTGCTACATGCATTCATGACATGTAAACTTGCAAGAACTCATTAGTTGTTAAAAAATATGCATGCTATTGTCGGTAGATCAATGACAAAGATAGTCGCAGAAGCCTATCACGAAATTAGGTTACAATTGATCACAGAGGTAACCTAATTTCGTGGCATACCCCTCCTGTGTAGCTAATATTTATTCTGAATTTCTGATACTGACTTAAACATGTTAAATGCACTGTCAACACTAAAATGGATCTAGATCTGTTCTTCACATTTGTGAATCACATACTGTATTTCGTATACCGATATGAACTGATCGATACCATGTTCATGGTGGGAGAAGATCACTAGACCACAGTGCGCTTCAATGAGACCTAGGCCACGACTGTGGAGGATACTAGTACACCAGGGGTGCTTTCAAAGACGCAAGTGGCTTACCAAACTAGCCACTGTCTCAGAAGTCGCATGAACCGTATATGATATATGGGACAGGGAACCAGTTTAGCTAAGCAGCTTATTCAGTGCTTGTGTCTTTGAACACACCCCAGATCCACTTACAAACATTTAAACTAAAAACTTTGAATTTGTTGACCGTTTGAACATTTTACTGGAAATTACATGTATTTGGAATTCTTTGTTTATATTTACTGAGTATGTTTATTCAATGTTATGTATTGAAGGCAATGTCCTCACAGACATTTTGTATTTGCTTTCTACATTAATTGGAATTCTATAATTATATGATTGTGTTGTTTTGTCAGCTGATGCGTTCTGATCGAGATGGCGAAGAGAGGTCACGACGACCTGAATGATGACCACAGACAGCACAAGCGTTACCGCGATGAGGACCCTGGTGACATCCCAGACCTACACAGCATCTTCCACGGAGAGGTCATAAAATAATCTCCATCTTTATCGGAGAAGTCATTAGATAATCTAAATTCTAACAGAGGTTATTTACTTCTCGCTTCCAATTCCAGTATACAGTTCATTCATTTATCTTCTACAAGAACATCCTCTAAAACAAAAGTATGACATATTATTTAAAATATTATTAAAAAAATTATATAAAAATAAGAATATAAATAATAAATATCTATACACATTAATTGATCTTTCCATACTTATTTATGTACCTAGTAAGTAAATAGTAATTGTTCTCTCATTGTACACGTTGTAGGTAGCATCCGTACAGAATTATGGCGTCTTTGTGAAAATCCCAGGCTGCAGAAAACAAGGTATTCTTTTTCTTTTATGATGTGATTAATAATAGTAATAATTATTATAATAATAATAATAGTCACTCAATCACTAAATCACTCACTCACTAATTCATGCGCTCACTAAATCACTCACTCGATCACTCTCTCTGCAGTTCTAGTACACAAGTCACAGATGTCTCACTCACTCACTAAATCACTCAGTCACTAAATCATTCACTCACTCTCTGTCT
>JAVCKZ010005126.1:0-20723 GCA_034780755.1 Lepetodrilus elevatus | reverse complement strand
GCTCATGTTAATTTTTGAACAGATCTTTTCTCACTAAGAAGTTCTTAGCTAAGAAGTTTCGAGAATATGGGCCCTGGTGGTCTATTCTCGAAACGTTCTTACGATCATACGACAATCTAAACAATTCTTATAGTATAGCTACAAACTGTTCTTTGGCTAAGAATGTTTCAAGAATAGGACCATTTCTCTTTAGGACAACTCTGGTTGTTGGGAGCCAATATATATATTTTTTTTACTAATTTGGGTTTAGAGTGGCGTTCTAGATTATTTCACTAATATCACGACTTGTCAGTTTAGGGAAGGAAGAAACCCGCAACATTTGTAGCACTGAATGTTGCAGTAAACCTGCAAGCACTGGCTGGTATTGACAGATCTACATTGCTGCTTTAGTGCAACCTATCAATATCCTATCAGAGATTAAACTTTTGTGAACATTGATGATATAATACCATGGTATCGGCAATAGAATTTCATGGAAATGTGTGTTTTTATCCATCCTGTTTATGGATAAACTTATAATGTTTGGTTTTCAAAAGAATCTGAGATAACTGAAAATCATCTGCTAAATACAGAGAATTCCTAACGTTCAGTTTTGGAGGCGACAGATTCCCAACACTATCTCGCTTATCTCCCTTAGGTATCCCAGACTTCACCAGACATGTCCGCAGTCCTCTTCAGCCAATGCGACCTCGCTTTGACCCCTTTGGCACCCTCCCTGATCACAATGTATATGGTCCTGGGGCGGGGCGAAGATCCCGTGGGGGTTGGATGGGTGGATTTGGAGGAGTGCCAAGATTCTTCTAAACCCCATGTCATGCTTCCCGTCCAAATTGTTATGTTTTCAGTGGAATATTCAATAATGTGATCTGAATAGACAGCCAATTGTTACGACCGATTTTGATATATTTTTGTACAAATATATTGCAATAATCCTAGATTGAAAGTTAAAACATTTTATACATGTTCTTGGTTTATTGCTTTTGAATTTATTTGTGTCAACTTCAAATAAAACCATTGAAAAATCTTTATTTCAATTGCCAAGTCAAATATTTATAAATTTTCAATTTTGATAATTTGTTGGATTTTTCTTTTATGTATTCTAAATAGTTTTTATTTCTTTATATATTTCACAATTCATTGTTGAATTAATTTGGATAGACCATATTTTTCTATCGCAATATTTTCTAAAACAATATTGTTATTAATGTTTCAATAATTGTCAAGTTTAGTGTGTCTGTTATAGCAAATACAAAAATATTGAAATCTGCTGTAAGTTATTTTGAATTTACTACATATATTCTAGTCATAAAAATGATATATGGTACATAAGGCCCTATCAATTTATTTTGTCATTTATCAAACACCACCATTAAAAACACTGGCATGAGAAAGTATTATACATTTCGCATTAATGAAAGAATTTCAGATGTATTTCCACTGCGGTCATGTTTGGCTGTGCCCTAATTATATTCATCAATATACTATTGGTGTCTTGTACAGAGTTGTTTTATTTATTTTTACAAATAAACTTTTGTAGAAACTTGTTATGATTGTGATATGATGAAGTGTGTTGTACGATGAAACAACATTGTCAATATCCACAAGGCCAGTAAGTTTTAACAACTTGCCTACATACGTCAATACACATGTGCTACGGTGAAATTTTGCCACAAAGAATTAAAGAATCGAATCGTAAGAGTACAAATATTTATTAACAACGTAACGCATTCAGACATCACCAGGTTGGTCATAGCAATGAAGTTGTTTCTTGCAGTTAATTATACATACATTATGACATTACTTATATTAGTAACTATGGCAAGTATATAGTGCAGAAACTGAAGGTTCTACTCAGGAGCAGATTTGGGATTTGTAGAGATGGGCTGCAGCATCTAGGCTGACCCATATATCCCAAGGTTTTGTTTTTTCTCCCTTTTGGCTTCGCAGATCAATAAGCAAGGGAATAACTGTTGACATTCATCCACCTCATCAACAATTTTCCCCATCCAGACATTAAAAAATAACACTTGGATCTACCACTGAAACCAGAAATAGATAAATAAATATCCGGGTAAATAAATGCAATCTTCCACTGCCATTTTTATCTCGGGAAAAATGTTGTGACTGTTCTCGTGTGCTCTCTTTATCTACTTTGTGTTTCCTGGAATTCTGTAAGCAAGCGTGACTGTTCAGACAATGTTTCTTCGGCACAAGTTAGATAATAGATAGCACTATTTGATGCATAAGTTGTAGACGTGAACATCCTTCCTCTGTCCTAGCTGTTGTGTCGTCCTAGCTGTCGTCCATACTGTTGTCCTAGCTGTCGTCCATACTGGTGCCGAGCTGTAGTTTAAACAGGACGGTGTTGGGCGAGGTGACGTCCGCCACATACATTTCCTGCCCATTGCACAGTCCAAGCTCTGAAACACAACGCGGCCATTGCAGTCCGATCTGTCCTACAACATTTGTTCTACAAATCTGACCGATATCTCTGCTCTACAGATGTTCTATAAATCTGGGTATCGTTTCTCGAAGCTCTCTTAGCCGCTAAGGGACCATAGCACTCTATTTGCCGATAGCTAATGCATTGCTAAGAGAGTGCTATCGTCCCTTAGCAGCTAAGAGAGCTTCGAGAAAAGTTACCCTGGTATAAAAATTTGTTGTTGATGTCTCCCCAGGTTCGGCGGCGTTGAAGCGGGGAAGTTGTGCGCGTTGTGGACGATGTATAATCAGCTGTCTCAGGACAAGACGGTGGACCTCTACCAGCTGGCCAAGTTGTACCACCTCAAGCGACCCGGTGTCATCGGGACAAAGGTACGTAACTGCCGTGACATTCATTCCTGTCATACATTAAAAATATCACTCGTGATCTCTTAAAGGCATACAGTCAAAGTTTGTTGACCTATTTTATGGTCAGATGTATTTTATCTGAAAGTATGTACATTTGATTTGTTGATTTGATTTCTGTATTTTTTATCTCTCGATAAACAAAATATTTTAAAATATTTTAAAATATTATAATATTGAAAACCAGTTTGACATGCGGAAAAATTTAGCTTGTTGCTCAAAATACTTGTGTAAACAAATCAAATGTGCAGACGTTCGGGTAAAAATGTTTGACCATGAAATATGTCTTTGACCATGAAACTATGAGTGTATGCCTTTAACTGAATGTATTAAAATAATAATAAGATACAGATTTGAAAGTATAGCCCTAAACCCAATCAAAACAAAAAAGTGTTTTTTATATATATATATATTTTTATAATTGTATTAAATCAATATTTCTTGATAATTTTCAGGACGATTACCTATTTATGTATAAAGCCATCGAGAGCTACCACAAAGCAAGTCTGGAAGACGGCGGTGAGTCCGTTAACTCCTCCCCTCGACACAACAATTCTGTACGCAAGAATGACTCTGTGCCGCACACGAACATGAGTCATAGCAACAGTAAACACGAGACCAATATATGACACCAGTGAGACCCACCGATTGGCTGCCAACTTTTCTGTCAAATCTACTGAGAAACAATTGCAGAACTCGGTGAAACGTGAGATCTGTACGTCTTGATTTACGGCGAGATACGAACATTTCCTGAGCGACGATCTTTGACATAGTCTGGGAACGACGGAGGTTTGTGATTAATCGAAAATATGACACCATGATGTTTAAAACCCAGTGACTGCATTTAAAAGCATGATGAAGTAAGGAGGTCTAGTTAAGCCAATCTACAGCTTGAAATATGGGATGGCGATTTTGTGGTCGAGTGAAATGGCAATCGTTTTGTTGCAGAGTTAAATGAATGTTGCCGAGTGACATACAACAACCATTCTATTGCTAAGTAACATACAACAACCACTGTTGCTTAGTAACCTGAAACAACTATCTTGCTGCTGAGTAACATTTCAAATGACATTGAATTTTGAAAGGGGGACTTATTACTATGGAAGATTTGAGCAGATCTGGCGAACAAGTATTTGGTGCAAAAATGTTCAACAGCAAACTGGACCTGTAAAAGAAGTGATCAAAACCACCATTTACTATCATGTATGTTGTCACTATGGCAACCGTATATGTTCATGGAAAACGAGGCCTGTTCAGGAGGGTGCGAACACGCGAGTACACGCGTGAAATCGCCCTTGAAACCTTCATCCTTCATATGTGACGTCACGTGATGACTCGTGTAAACTCGCCCTTCTGAACAGGCCTCAGGTTTGTGTAAGAAAGTCGTCGTCGTCATACCAACAACAGAAGAATTGAACATGCCACAGGACCAAAGCGAAAATACCTCAAATGTCTGCGTGAAATAACCACGTGGATAATTAACCTCGTGTGGAGTTCCAAGTATTTATGCAGTTCCAACTCAAATGTCGACGTCTAATTTCCACATTCTCCCAAAAGGTAGACTAGCTGCAAGGTGCCAAGATTTCCATACCTACGAGTTGCCATCGTAGACTCGATGACTCCTGGTTTCCATAGCTACAAGTTGCCACGGTAGACTCCGCGAGTCTCTGGTTTCCATAGCTACAAGTTGCCATGGTAACCAGGATTGTGGAGCAGTAGCAGTGAAATAGTGGTCACGACACTTACGGTTTTTTATATTTGTCAGATTAACGTAACCATGGTGATGATGTCTATTGTGAGATTTGTCAGCGACATGTTGTTTCCTGGCGTCGTATGTGATTGTCGATCATCAAAAGTAAATGAAACAAGAGCACCAATCAAGCTTCACAAAATCGTGGAACGGAGATCTTTGAATAATGGCTGACTGGATCTCGGTTTTTTGTTTGTTTTGTTTTTTATACGAAGATCTGTTCGATAGACCATAATCGCCTTGACATGGGCTGACTGTACGATTGCTACAACCTTTGGTGCACCAAGAACACTTTTGTCAATTTCCGTGAAAAATGCAGGTTTTGTTCAAGAAACCTACCACTGTTTTTGCACATAGATGTTTAAGTTTAATACGCTGCCCCTCACCTTTGACCTCTAGTGGATTCCATAACATTTCATCGTGAACTTTGACCAATATCTTTAAGTAACAAATTCTAAATTTTAAACTAAAAAAAAATGTAATTAAAATAATGATTATTTTAGTGCAATGTTGTATATTTATCGGTTTCGTAGAATACATGAACAAAAACTGCCAACACTGAAGGGTAAATTATTAATAATCAAAGTCAAAGTTGTTGATGGGGTCCAGGGGTCTGCTCTAGGTGTAGCTAGTCAAGGTGGAGGGCGGGCTTTTCAAAGACTTTGTTACGTGCTGCAGACGGCATACTCGGTGAGTTCCAACAAAAAGTGACATTACGACTACATCGGTGAGATTCATTCCAGCCTAGCCACCCAAGTACCCCCCACCCAGTGCGTGTCATCGTCGTCGAGAAGATTTACGTCGGACCCATTTCACCACAGCAATGAGTGTACTACTGTCGTCCTATGTTGCAACAAGCCTTTTTTTCTCTCCTACCGTCGTCATACATTATGACAGGCATTTTTATTTTTATTTCTAGTGATCAGGCATTTATTTACAAATATTGCATTTTGTGTCGCCTTTAATAAAAGTTAATCTTGTTATGTCAGCTTTACGGCTAACATATGTGTAATCCAATAATATCATACCTAACCTAATGTAACACCAGCATTATCAAATAGCAGTACATAATGATACTGTAATAGGGAATGAACCTTAATTACATTCCTGATGAATATGACAATGTATACCAGAATGATTGCTCTTAATATCTTTCATATCATGACATAAATATGTAAATATACCTTAAAGGATTTGTGACGGCTTGAATTGTTTCCATTAGTTAGTTAATTAATTAAGTTAATTTGTGATATTGATAACCATGTTTCATATGTATTCATTATCAACTCCAATAGGCGACTTTTAAATATTGTACAACATTGTTTCAAACGAACCAAACTAATGCTACTGTCAATCTTGACATATTCATCTTATTACTGCTGCATTATAATGACAATTGTCAATGATAATGTATGGATGTCATAATAATTTGTCAAGATTAACATTTCCTCTGCTGCTGGTTTGTCAAGATATTATCAAGAAGCATTGATAATAATGATGTTATTAACAGGGGAATTTCCTCATGATGATATCAAAATGGACTGCTTATCAAGATATCGATAACTGAGGGGTTGCCTAACAATTATCAACTAGGGGAAAGCTTATCAAGATGTTATTAACTAGGGGACAATCTGTCAAGATATTAACTAGGGGAAGGCCTACCGACATATTATCTGGGGGACTGACTATAACATGTTAATTAATGGAGGATTTTCCTTATTGCGATGTTATTAACTTGGGAGACTTGTCTATCAAAATGTGGAACTGTGGAATTGCCAATCAAGATGTTATTAACTAGGGGTGTTTTCTGTCAAAGTGATATCTTATTGAGATGATACATATGTCAGATATAAAATGTATAAAGTCATGTATTACTTAATATCTAGTCATTCTGTAAATACTCTTTTTATCATCATACTAACTTCACACAGGTCAAATTGCATATCAAGTCTTTATGTATTCAACTTGTTAACTTTGTATGCTGAACAAAATACTTTCAGCGATTGTTATCTCGTATGCTGAAAAAGTTGTATTCATGTGAGGGTCGGCATTTTTATGATTCGTGATATGATTCTGGTCCTCTAGATTGAGTCTAAATCCTCTGTGTATCTAAATCCTCTGTGTATCTAAATCCTCTGTGTATACTTGTTTGCTCCCTCCGTCCAAATATACTCAACAAAATTAATTAAGGGCCAGCTTTATACAAATTTAGCAACGAAGATTTTCTAAACGTCTACCGGATCACAGTATTTTCAAGAACTTGTAGACACTTTTGAAGAATGATGACACCAGGAGCCGAGATTACGAAACTTTCTGAGTACGATTTCATACTCAACTCAGAATGTTGTTCATAAAACGTCATGTGACGTCATAATCTGAGCACAAAAACGTACTCCTGTGAGTAGGGCTATGACGTCGCATGACATTTTATGAACAGTGCCTTGAGTAGAGTATGGAACAAGTTTCGTAATCTTGGGGCCTGGTTCCTTAAGCCTAGTTCCAAATTTCATAGCAAGCTTCCCCCACGAAATATCTGCCAGCTCTTAATTTATTTTATTGAGTATAAAAGGATTGACTTATGTTATAGGTCTGGCTTTCTGTCGTATCTAAATGTTGGAGAGTAAGTCAGCGAGACATTTCGCGCAGTATTTTAATTATATAACGGTAATCCGTGAATTCCTTATACTCAGAAATTGTAGATTTTTCTTTAACCCAAAGTGTGTTTATGCTTTCATATTTGGATTAACTTTTTTTATCGACTGTTGGGATACGCCTTTTGGTTTTTACTAGAATTTAACTGAGAGAAAAAATGTTGACTTGTCTTAATATGTTGAATTGAATATAACAGAATCATATTGTAGATCTATTGCTGGCGTGTATTGTATATTGAATTTTAGGAATTGTATTAAAGTATATATTATATATGTATATATGCATACATATAATGTTTACACTCGGTTTTGATTTTTGGGCCGAAATAATATCCAACATTACTGAAGCATGAAGTACCGGCACTTCATACCGCCACTTCATACCGCCACTTCATGTGTGATATACGAGTAGTTATCTCATGCTATGATTTAGCTGTGTAGAATGAACATAACAATTACTATTTTATATTTTATACCATCCTGTTCTTTGAATGATACAACAGTGTACATGTTGTGTATACATTGATATTGAGGTAATATTTAACGATGTAAACTTTAGACTGGATCCAATTATGAATATATCTTTCAAATAAGACATCGTCGCAAATGGGTGAAAGATTCCCGCAACTCCATATTCACTCACTCATTCAAATAAGACTTCAGTATTCTTGTCAGTGAGCAGATTACATTAAATACAACAGTACAGATGGAAAGATGTATAATATAATGTCTTGCCATCTTAATTAATAGACCATTTTGAATTTTAATGTATAATGTTAGTTTACATTGTATTTTAGTTGCACAAAATGTTAATTTGTGCATACCGGATAGTGTCCATTTTAGATTACTAACATATTTAATTGCACATAATTAAGTTAATTATTGTAGAAGCTTGGCAGTTTTGTGACTGTTTGTTGTGTAATGTGTAATCTGTTTGTACGAATATTTATTTTGTTGCGATTTTTCAAAGCAAGTTTCTGTATTGTTTGCGATATAATGTGTTCGGAATCGTGTAAACACTACATCGATTTATTTTAATGTTTTCTGTGACCAGTACGTGTGTGTGTGCGTGTATGTTACTTTGGAACCTGTTTAACTGTTGCATCTGCTGTAGACTGCTCACTAGTTAACCTGATGGATATATGAATCTCCTTGTCAGGAAACGGCGACTATTAGCAGATAAGGGGAGATAATTCTGGATAGTCCCTTTTGCTCACGTGTCAAATTAACTGGGGTCAGAACGCTAGGCTCTTTGTTTAGTACTTCTGCACAACAATACATATCTCGGACGCAATCGTTGTAAATATTTATTTTGGTATTACGTAGGGTCCATTTGTACATAACACATGACGTCACGTTGTATGTCTGTATGATAACGTTGCATGTTGTGTCGTCAGTAACACGGCTTCCGTTACGTTTGTTGTTCTCGAGTTGTGTAGAAGCCAGCATGTTGTGATGTACTCTACAGTATTTGGTACACTTCCTGTCTGAGTGAGTGAGTGAGTGAAAAACTCCATATTCACTCACTCACTCACTCCCTGTCTGATACCATAAACAAAGTAATCATGCAAACGGCCTACTGGTTAATTAATTAATTAATTCTTCTTTTTTTAAGTTTTCTCAGTAACATAGTACTGCTAGCAACATTTTCTAAATCTTGTAATAATATGCTTTTTACACCAATACATATAATTGATATTTTATAATATTAAATCAATCTAAAGTAAGACAAATGGATTTTGAGACTAGTTTTGGTCTGATTTTCGCAAACTATAATATGCTTTTTACACCAATACATATAATTGATATTTTATAATATTAAATCAATCTAAGTAAGACAAATGGATTTTGAGACTACCGTATTTTGGTCTGATTTTCGCAAGCTATACAATCTATTCTCCTCTCTTTCTCTCTCTCTCACTCGCACACTATCTCTCAGTATATTTTCTTGCTCTCAACCTTCGTTATAACACCCTGTATCGCTAATGGCCATTTAAGATTTAGTTTGTACATCAAGATCTGGTATTATACGTTCCATTAGTGTTTTATGGAAACACCAAATATTCAGACTGACATAATCATAATGAGTTCAATGGTTATTTTGACGATCTCAAAAATTGTAATCTTGTTTATCGCGAAATCTCTAATATAGGCATAATGGATATGACAATTCTGCTGTTTCAATAATTTGTATTGTGGAATTGAAATTTTATATTGCTGTTTGTAATAATAATAATAATAATAATTTTATTATTATAAATATTATATTATTATTATCAATCATTATTATTAAATATTTCCACACAATATAATACATATTTTTATATTAAAAGTTTAAATGTTTATAATTAATTAATTAACTTTCGAGTAAAAGCAAAAATGCCTCTATGAAATTCTAAGAAAACAAATTGGATTTTCAATTCACAGATGAAATAAATTATCGTTGAACTCGCCATTATCGTTGAAAACTGTGGGCATGTTCGATTTCTTGCATCATTCTGCTGATTTTAACTTCTTTTGAAAGTTAACATAATCCCTAATTATATTTCATGTCTATCCTACCTAAGTACCGTACTAAATATTGTCCTGTTTGGTGGTCGATCTAGTTGTGAATGGTGCTAATTATATACATGAAAATAATGACACACACAATACTATACACAGCGCTGGAAGGGTTGTCAGCCATTATTAAAAACTGAGATACACGGGTGCTACCATGATTCTACCTATAGTTGGTATGGGATAACACACATTGTGAAGTACTCTGGTCATCAGTCTGCAACCGTTCTGGGTATCGTTTCACAAAGATCTCGTATCGACTACGAGACCATAAGCTCTCTCGTAGCGATCTCTTATAAATACATGGCGATCGTGCACTTACGAGAGCACCATGGTCTCATAGTGGACACGAGAGTTTTAACCCTCTCCATGCTGAAGGCCACTGGAGATGCCCTAAAAGGGCCGTAAAATGCAGCAGGGAGAGGGTCGAGAAATTACCTTGGTGATTTAAAAAATGTTTCTTGTGTTTATTATTTAAAACCATATTTATTTCCTTCACATTGTATTTTTTTATATATATTTTTTTATTTTATTAAAATGTATTTGTCTAGATAAAGGCTGCAGGATAGCCTAGTTTTCGCTAGATTTTTATCCTTTTTACGTTTTAGAATCATGAATTTTCCAGTTATGAATGAAGACATCATGGCATTATCTAGCTGTTTGCAATCAAATTTCAAGTTTGCTTGTGTTATGCAAAGGCTTGATTTCGAGCTAACATTATTGTCATTATATCTTTGTTCTGGTAGACACTTTTGTTTATTTAATCTCCTACGGTCTTGCCACATCTAAATGGCAATTTGAATAATGAAAATATGTTGATGTAACTCATGTTATGCAGACGTTATCATTGGTTAGTAAGCTTGCATCGTTCCTGACTGTAATTAGTGTGTGCTTCTGGTATTGCCCTGTAGTCCAGTTTTAGAGATTATTTGTATTAATGCATTGTAACAATGCAGCATTTTGCCCATGCTAATAATCTGATAGACGTCTGTCTGAAATTATGTGTATTTGTTTTCATTCAGAGGAAAGCCAATATGCCGATGGTGAAAGAATTTGCTATGGAATCCTACGTTTCAAACGAAAGAAAAATTCTGATGTTGTATTATACAACTGGCATAATGAATGCAAATCCCTGCTCAAGTATGGCTACATCAGTACTGAGTATTGATACTGTAGTATTGTTAGTACTGTGCTCACACTTTAGTATTCAGTGTTATAACCAGTCTTGTACACATCATGGCCTTCTGCCCTGTTGTATAAGGTCGTCGTGATCCAAGTCATCGTGACTCCGGTCATCGCGACCCAGGTCGTCATGACCTAGGTCATAGCCAGCAATGCATGTAGGTCCCGTGTTGTCCTGTCGATGTGGTATTCACATGTGTAGGTCATCGCGACCTTTCTGATAGTTATCTACAATATATGTCGGCTCTTCTGTTTATACATTGTGTATGTATTGCCATAATTATTGACACATTATATGTACTTGTTTGTCAGCTTTTTTAATCATTTTATGATTAAAAACAATTCATGACTAAAAGATTGTTTGTCCATTTATTTTGCAGAAGTATATGATGAAGACCATAATAACACTTTCACTATTTTTCTCAAAAATAATAATTGGTGATAATTATTTACCGTATGTACAGTTGTTTTTTCCGGCTTTGTTTTATTTTTTAAAGTTTTCGAACCTTCGATGATAATCTTGTAAGCCAGTTCGATTTTGCACAGAATACACATGAGCATATCTAAGGTGAAAGCACATGAACAAAACTGTTTATTTATTTTGCATTACGTGTTTGTTACAACCACTGTAAAGTATTTTAATAGCATTATTAATGTGCATTCGCCTTTGACACGTGCATGCATATTCTGTGCGTATTCGAAACTCCGAGCTGGCATATTGCAAGAAATCATATTGCACGACTGCTTCAAACGTTTTCTATACTGGGTTCCCAGAGCTTATTTGAGCTTAACAACATTCCACTGTACAATTACAGTGCTCCCTCGATATAACGCCCTTCGATGCACCGCGGATTCGGATACAACGCGAACAAATAATAATAATATTTTCCTCTGAATTATAAATATTTTTAAAATAATTTTAAATTATTTTTATTTTTTCTCCAATTGATATAACGCGGGTATTATAACGCGGGTGCCATGTCATGGACCCCAAATTCAGCGCTATATCGAGGGAGCACTGTATCGTACATTTGAAGCAGGCTGAAATTGATCCAAGCCAACGTTGAATAATGAAAGTATACTTTGTGTTCATTTTCTACATGCAAAGCAAATGCAAGAAAACAACATCTTGGGTTCAAAGTGTAGTTTAATAAATATCATATGAACAAAACAAGGTGAATATATAACAGAATGAAGTAGAAAGGCAATGCTACAAAGGTAAGGTAATATTGCACCACATTGTAATATTTATATATATCGTTGTCATACTGCATACACACCCAAAAGACTTCTTAAATAGAACACATGAGGCCCAATAGCTATTCGGACAAACAGTTCTGTGTGGTCTTCTTTCATACAACAGTACAGCTGACTAAATTAAAGCAAATATTATTACTGACTTATTCCTCACTGAAATGTCACTGTTACTATTCACTTTATTTTGAAATTTCGGTCATTTGCCATCGCAGTAAGAATGTGTATTTTGGAGATGACCTCCCTTCAAGTTGAGGCAAAACAACATCATTTTTAACAGACAAGGAAAAATAAATCTGCAAATTCATAATAGTGGCTGAATTAACCCTAAAATTGTGAGTAAAACTGCAAAATCTAACTCTTTCACCCATTTGTGTTCACCGGTGTCACATGGCCTTAACCCTCTTCCTGCTGGATTAGGCAAAAGGGTTAAAAGGAATGCAACTCTATCCAAGGGATGCAACTCTAATAAACATATTCAAGGAACTGGAAACTTTAGCTGAATAATCCTTCAGGATAAAGACAGTTACATCGGGAACAATAACGATAAGATTTATTTCTGTATTTTCTGGTATGGCTCGTCGGCTCGGTAAGCATTTCTTTATTTTTCTAATGAACGTCTCATGTATTTTGGCTGGCCAATCAACACTCACGAAAGTGTCATGTGCTTCACATACCCATCCCCCCATATATAGAGATGTTAGCAAATTTCTAAAACGATATTGGTTTCGGTGTGACTGCTACAGTACAGTGAAAAGAAATCTGAAACATTACAATTTTTATCGTTAACATTCCCGGTCTGACGACACCATAACCCTCTCCATGCTGAAGGCAACCGGAGAAACTGTACCTATGCCTAATCCAGCAGGGAGAGGGTTAACAGTGACTTTGATATTGGAATGTAATAATTACAGTAACCAACCTACAGCATCCACACCATACAGTATTTGGCTAATTAAAAATAATCTTTTATTAAATATCTTGCAATCTAAAGAACAACTCGATGGTATCTGTATTCTGAATAAATGGACTACTCTATGTTTTAGAGATAATCCAACACACAAGCAGATAATGTTGGTATAGTAACATAATGATAGTACACAAACAAACAAATTAGTCTAATACACATAGGGACACAACAAACAAAGATAAACAATGTTACAAGACTTTTTTTTAAATATGAATAAAGAAAATGAAAACAAATAAAGTAATAAAAAACCCAAGACTGGATTTTTATTTTAACCCTCTCCCTGCTGGATTAGGCACGTGCTCTGCTCTTTAGGACATCTCTGGTTGCCTTCAGCAGGGAGAGAGTTAAAGTACCAGCATGTACCATTTAAGCACAAACAGCAGTGAAATTGGATGCAAATGAAGTCTGCCCAAAAATATACACATTGAAATATTAGGACGTCGACTGCAGAATATGGAGATATTTTCAATATCCAAAATGGACAATAACCTTTAACCCTCTCCCTGCTGGATTGAGCACAGGTGCAGCCCTTTTAGAGCATCACCAGCTGCCATCAGCGTGGAAAGGGATGTTTGTTTCTCCAACGGCAACTGTGTCACAGAAGGTTTGACCAAAGCTTTTCTTCTCATTATTGGTTACTGTAGCAAAATACCATAATAATAGATTACTTAGGAGATAAACAGTTCCTATTGCAAATTTTCCATGAGGTCGTCGTGATTAACCAGGTGGGAATTTCATTAAACACCTACAGAGTCGGCATTATTGGTCACTGTAGCATAGTTGGTTATTGTAACAAAGCTTTAATAATATTGCTAGTTCAAAATCATATCATACAATGTGAATACATGAAAATAAAAAAATATGGCATGTCTATCTAGAATTATTTTACTGTGAAACCATTTTAGATATAAAACAGAGATTTGAAACTCTTATCTAAATGCTTTAATTAGAGAGTATTTTAACAAAAATATTCAGGATATAAAATTTTACAAAATTTACAAAATATGTCTACCCGGTATCAATTTGTTGTCAATATGACATGCTGTAGACTGCCCATTTCTAGATGTAATTTAAGGCACTACATTGATACAATGATAGTCCTAGTCAATGCCCCATCAACAATACATTTCCACTAACATAATGCTACTAATAACTGACACTTTCAATGACATATATACAGTGCTCCCTCGCCACCCACGTTATAATACCCGCGTTATATCAAAAAATATAATTGGTGAAAATCTTCTATTTTTTTTTTTTTTATAAATGGGGGTCCACGTTGGACCCTGCGTTGTATCCGAATCCGCAGTGCATCGAAGGGCATTATATCGAGGGAGCACTGTACATACCGGTACATACTATAATAAGGAGAAGAACTAAAATAATGCTTTAAGATTTACATGCATTAACTTCTGTGTTTGAAAATAATCAAATTTATACAACATAATTTTCAAAATACGGCCATTACTGTATGATCTACAGAATACACTGGTATCGATAAGTCACAGTATCACATCACTTGAATCAGATCATCTCTACACGAATCCCTGAAACCTTCAGACTCCTTACACTTCACTGACAGCTCTACAGCAGGGCCATGTAGTACAGACTCCTAAATAGCTAAAATTGGGCATGAAGATTGGTTGGTTGGTTCGTTGGATGATTGCTTGGTTGGTTGGTTGGTTGGTTGGATGATTGCTTGGTTGGTTGGTTGGTTGGTTGGATGATTGCTTGGTTGGTTGGTTGGTTGGTTGGATGATTGGTTGGTTGGTTGGATGATTGCTTGGTTGAAGCAGCTCCACATAGTAAAGATTCTGAAATAGTAGCTGTTTAAAATTGGGCAAGAATAATGGTACGCCTGTTTTACAAATACCACGGTTGGTTGGTTGGTTGGTTGGAATCTGAAGCTGCTCCACATAGTAAATATTCCTAAGTAGCAGTGGGTGATTTAGGATTGGGAAGAAAGACTGGTATGTCTATTTTACAAGTTGGTTGGTTGTGGTTGGTTGGTTGGATGATTTGTTGGTAAAAGCAGCTACACAAGGTACATATCCCTAAGTAGCAGCCAGTGGTTGGGATTGGGCAGGAACATGTATTGGTATGCCTATTTTACTGTACCATGGTTGAGTGTTTGGTGGACGATTGGTTGGTTGAAGCAGCTACACAAGGTACAGATTCCTAAATAGTAGCGGGTGGTTGAGGATTGGGTAAGAAGGTTGTTATGCCTATTTTACATGTACCATGTTGGTTGGTTGGTTTCGTTGAATATGAAGCAGCTCCACTTACAAATTCATAAGTAGCAGCCAGTGGTTGGGTGTTGATACATCTATTTTACAAGTATGTGTACCATGTTGGTCGGTTTACTGAATCAAGCCTCGCGAATCGGGGATGAGAATGAGAAATTATGTTTTCAGCTGAAACAGCCGGGATCCAAGGGTCACAGGTCATGGCCAGCTTTACAAGATCGACCCCAGTGCCTCATAATCTGTGGAAGATTCTCTTCCATAATTTGAAAGCATTGTCCAGTATGTAGTTGTCAGTGAACCATAAGGCGCCAGAAGACAGAGATGTCAAATAATATATAATATTATTGAACATTGTAATAAATTCTAAGCATAAAACCTAGATACACCATTCTAAACAAATATTATAAAACCTAGATATAATAACATATAATAACAAAAACCTTATATTATAGTACACCCAAATCAATGTGAATCATTTCAATCAATACGAATCACCTCAATGTGAATCGCCATTAAGTAATGTCAATTAGCCCAATCGTACAGTTTCTCCAGATCGGAATTCATCTCCAAACTTATGTATATGATAATATTGCATATACAGTAATAACACAATATACCAGGGATAGAAGTTCCCGCTCAACCTGCGGCGCGATCCATTTATCCTAATGTTAAAGGTATCCTACAGCCTAATAAAAATGTCATGTTTTGTTATTTATATCATTATTCAGGTGGGTATGTTTTAAAGTTAAGTTCTAACCCTGGTATACTAATATATATTTATATTGATAAATAGTTATGTTTCACAGCTTCAATTTTCACAACTAACACTGATTGGTACAGAAAACAAATCTACTATTAAATAGAGAAAACAAAATACATGTATACGATTGTCACATACTAACAAATAGGAAACATCACAAGTATTAAGTATATGCTTGTTTAAACTTTAAATAAATTAAGCCTCATACAGAGAATATACATGGAAGCAATCGTAACTCATGAACAATACCATAATTATATTAAACATCAACAATTACTTCGTAAATTATTAACGTTAACACTCTATGAGATTTCTTTTGGCAGCTAGTAAACTGTAGCTGCCAATATGATAATACCGGGTTATTGAAGGCACCAAGGCAGGTATAGATCATGAGTAGAGATAATATAATTATAAATGAATTACAAAACCTATCGATACAGTGCTCCCTCGATATAATGCTGAATTTGGGGTCCATGACATGCCACCCGCGTCATAATACCTGCGTTATATCAACGAATATTATTTTTTATATTTTATTTTTAAATGGGGTCCACGTTGGACCCCGCGTTGTATCCGAATCTGCGGTGCATCGAAGGGCGTTATATCACGGGAGCACTGTATTTGCAGAACAGGTTAAACCAGTTTATTGATACTGTAACAGTTGTCTTGTTTAGCATATATACTCAACAAAATTAATTTATGTGTCAGGAGACTTTGGGGGATATATAAATTCAGCTTTATATAATATTAACAATGAAGAATTTCCAAATGTTCATAGGTTACAGGCATTCTTCAAGAACTTGCAGATTGGAGAACTTGGAAAAGAATGGCATCAGGTTCCTCAAGGCCGGTTACAAATTTGGTAGAAAGCATCCCCACTAAATATCTGCCGGCCCTTAATTAATTTTGTTGAGTATATTTGATAATTTGTCTCCATTATAAAAAAATACATTGGCTATGATAATTCATCTGGGTATAATGAAAAATAATTACGTATTTTACGATTATTGAGCGAGCAAGTTGTGATGTTTTTAAAGTGTTGCCGTGGGAATATTTCAACAATGTTGCCAATATTAGTGAGCAAGATAATGGATTGGGCTATAAGGCTTTGTGGTCGTGGAAGAAAGAAAAACTATTTGACTGTTTCAAGTCAACATGGTGAAGGGCAATATTTGAAAATTTGCAATTATGAATACATGAGCAAGTATATTATTAGTGAAAAGTACAATGAAATGTATTGCTGTTGTGTTATTATTGAATTCACACAAAAAATGGTGATGAACCTTTGGTGAATTTGTTCAAAAAACTTCATATCAAGCAAAAAGAATACTGGCAAATCGCAAATACAAAATATTTATAACAGTAAAATATGCTTACGGTAGTCGGATATATATAAAATAAAATCATACAAATAATACAAGATAACAGCATGACTTCATAATATTGCAGAACAAAACAATTAGTTAAACCCTGGCCCAGAAAATTAAGTTTAAAAAATTTGTAAAGAAAATAACAAGTGAAAAGGGTCTATAAAATACACAAAAATAATATGTGCTAAATGTACTTGAGGATCCGATATTACAAAATTTGGTTTTGTTACCGAAGGAATAGCACATGTAACGCTTATTTTGCCTTCACGACAAGCTGGGAGTCTGTGAAGTGAGGTGTATAATATTAGGTCGGACCTGTGCCGATATAATGCCAGTCATGCCCGAGACATACAGCAATAGCACACACGTTCATACGCTACGCTCATCCGTGAATCTCCCTGAATCGGAGGCAATGATGATATATTCCTGGGAACAATCTCTTATAAAAAGAAATACTGGGCTACATTTTATAGAAATACATCTTCGGTGGCCCTATGGATCTATCCTGTACAAAGAATGACTAGAATGACCATAAACATTAACGGTTTTGCCAGGGGTATGCCAAGGTGACTCTCTCTTTCGGTTGTTACTGACTGCAAAGTTGAAAATATCTACAAATGTTTCAGAAACCACTGGTATCATTAAATATTATGTTTCAACGAGTATCTTAAGTCTGTGTTTCGATGAGTATCTATAAATCAATTTTGTTTAAATAATAATAATTATAAAATGTTACATTATTTTTGTAATTAATCTATGTCCTCCTGAATGCAAGTATAGATGCCATTATTGATCAGCGATCAAGATTAATCCAGAACGGGAGACAAAACATTGAACACAATTCAGTTGATGACAGGAAACAATTAAACATCAGACTGTTTCACTCTGATTATGTTTATCCCCCATAAACAAGAGACGATCGTCAAATCAAATAGTATCACAGTTTAAAATTTCTCACAAAAATGTATCAAACTTAGGACATTATCGTCATTAATCGATGCATTACATAACAAATAGTGAACGGCTACTGACCATAGCAATCAACAATATTAACCCTCTCCCTGAAGTTGGCAACCAGAGATGCCCAAGGACTAGTGATTAGGAATTACAGCCAGGTAGAAGATATTGAAGGTATACAGTTCCAGTATTGATATTTTCTAAATAAGACAATATTTTGGAAACATAACCAAAGAAATAGAGTAAGACTAAACATTACCGGTATGCAAATTAGCCTTCTCCATGCTGGCGGCAACCAGATATGCCTTGAAGAGCACTGCCTGTGTCTGATCCAGCAGGGAGAGTGTTAACAGACATAATATATCATAATGCTTTCTCAAATTCTTGAATGTATAAATTAACACTGTAACTAATTCACAACCACTGACAAGTCATTGGCATCTATTTCAGTGGGATCTATTGTAATTTTCACTGATGTTAACCCATGCTCTACCAACAGCAGTACCACCCTTAACCCATTACTGCTCATACACTCAAACGGAATGTGTGGAGCGAGTGTGCGCCGTTAGCAGAGCATGATGCTTAACCCTCTTCTCCCTGCTAGATTAGCCATGGGCACAGCTCTTTAGGGAATCTCTGATTGCCTCCAGCAGGGAGAGGGTTAAACATGTATTCAGTTCTCCATTGTAGCTGTAGACATTGCCTCAGAATTTGGATCAACACTCAATTTTCCCAGTGGAAACTGTATAAGATAGATTTATGAATTTGTCAGATTGATCAAACAGCTGGCTAATTAGGATCTTGTTCCACACACAAATCAGCGCCAACTCATTATACATTACAGAGAGTTACAACTCTTATAGTGCTACAATCGGTATGTGAAGTATGACCAAGAATAATTAGTACAGTACACACTTTATCACAAATATTATCCAAATGCCATTAATATTAGATAAGAAATGTGTTCACATCTATAGTAAATGTAAAATTCCTGGTTATATGAAGAATCCTGGAAGCCAGTGATTGAGGGTTGATATCGCGAAAAAAATATCAACCTGTGATTTTACGTCTCAGTGGCAATGTCATAGGAGCGAATCATCGACACGCGAGCGAGTCATCCCGTAACACAACCATGCGGCCCGTGCCATTCTTATCTAAAATAATCTGATAAAAACTTCAAGGGATACTTCAAGGAATGCTAAGCTCAATCTCCATCATAACATTCACCCATTCCTATTCCTTAGATGTTCACCTGTATCTATGGCATTCACCCATTCCTATTCCTTCAACATTCATCAATTCCTATTCCTTACTCAAGATATTCAATTCTTCCTATTCCTTAGACATTAGGAATTAATTAAATGATATTGCTATTCCTTAGACGAAACATTTACCTATTTCTATTGCTTAAACTGAGTATATTCTCCAATTCACATTCCTTAGACAGCCATTCCTATTCATGTTCCTTAGACTCTCACCCATTCATATTCCATAGAACTGAGACATTCACCTATTCCTATTCCTTAGGCAAGACATACTCATTGCTATTCCTTATTCTCTAGACATACACACATTC
The DNA here is from genome assembly GCA_034780755.1 of Lepetodrilus elevatus. NCBI lineage: Eukaryota > Metazoa > Mollusca > Gastropoda > Lepetellida > Lepetodrilidae > Lepetodrilus > Lepetodrilus elevatus. The sequence continues at coordinate 601 of JAVCKZ010005126.1, read as the reverse complement.
CTATTCCTTATACTCTAGACATATACCCATTCCTATTCCTACAAATCCAGACATGGGTCCATTCCTATTCCTTATGTTCTAGACATACACACATTCCTATTCCTACAAATCCAGACATGGGTCCATTTCTATTCCTACAAATTCAGACATGCCCATTCCTATTCCTTATTCTCTAGACATACACCCATTCCTATTCCTTATTCTCTAGACATACACCCATTCCTATTCCTTATCCTCTAGACACACCCATTTCTATTCCTACAAATCCAGACATTCCCCCATTCCTATTCCTTGGCACCGGCGTCGGTATTGGGTTTGCCAGCCAGACTAAGGTTCTGTAACATGGTCAGCCACTCGATCTTCTCCTGCTCATCCTTGGTCTGCAGTGTGATGCACTTGCCTTTCTTGTCCTTCACCAACACCCGGTATCTCGCAGACTTGGCCTTGGTGCCCACACCTAGAGGAATGTTCTCATTAGTTTTTCATTATTAATTTTTAATAAAATATTAGAGCCCCTTTCAAGATTACCGTATATTCTCTATTAATACGATCAGGAGAAAATAATTAAATTTGCGGCTGTACGAATTATTAGAAAATACGA
>JAVCKZ010005015.1:0-20727 GCA_034780755.1 Lepetodrilus elevatus | reverse complement strand
GAATAAAATCAAAGTGTTCTATTTCTGCATGTGATCGGGCAAGTTAACTCGCCTTCAGCAGGGAGAGGGTTAATGGACAATCTTATAATTGTTATTGTCGTCACCTATGGGTGAAAGATTCCTGCTGTGATGTAAAACAATAATTCATTCATTATAATTGTTATTATTATTTATTTATATTATTATTTATATTATTATTTATATTATTATTATCTGTATAATTAATCGTTAATTGTTTTATTATAATATTATTATTATTAATTTTCATTTGATTTTATGTTTTTGTTTGTTTTATTATCATACTGCTTTCTGTGCCACCCCTACAGACAGACACTGCCAGTAGAGCTGCTAGGGGGAAAGCCACTGTGTATGATCCAGTACTACACCATCATGGGTGGGTGCCGCATCCCCGGGGTGGCACAGGACTCCCACGTGCTCCACCCCTCCACGGAGCCCAACCCACCCCGTCACATCGCTGTCATGCACAACAACCAGGTACGGGACCGGTCCAGCTGACAATGGCGTGTTGGAACAATATTAACTCTCACAATGCTGAACCCAACTTGTGATGCCATAAAGAGCAGGGCTCGTATTCCGGAAATATTTAACGTTTGATAATTATGCGAAGATTTTTCTTAGAATTATCTTTGATATGAATTCATTAATAGGCTTAAAATTTAAGAATATTTTTCTGGATATCAAATGTTACGGTTGTGTCATTATATATCATATGGGACATCAGACATGACAATTTTCCGTGGATCTGCAGATTTATTTTTTCAGGGGTCGTTATTTGTCCTGGTATCGTTTCTCGAAGCTCTCATATCCACCATGAGGCCATAGAGTTCTCGTAAGTGCCCAATCGCCATGCATAAGAGATCGCTATGAGAGTACTTATGGTCTCGTAGTAGATACGAGAGCTTCGAGAAACAATACCCAAGCTTTCGTTTCCGCTGAAATCACAATTGTCGGTTACTATGCCCGATCATGGACTCGCACATGGTTTCTGCTGCAGCTGTTCTCGCTGGACGTGTACAGCAGTGACGGACAGCCTCTGACGGTGGAACAGCTGCACCAACAGCTGAAGCTGGTCACCGAGATGTCCGCGGACCGAGCGCCGGAGATCGGAGTCCTCACCATGTTGGATAGACCCAGCTGGGCCAAAACATACAAGCAGCTGATCAAAGGTCAGTTATATTAATAATAATGATAATAATAATAATAATAATGACGATAATAATAGTATAGATGATGATGATGATGAATAAAAATAATAACGCTAATAATAATGATGATAATAATAATAATACATAATTATGATGATGATGATGATGATGAAAATAATTATGCTAATGATATTAACAATAATAATAAAGTTTATTTATCATACATCAAATCCATGCATTATACTTGCTCATAGCGCTACCATTTTTGAATAAACATTTTTGGTTAATAATTCAAACCTGTAATTTTTTATTATTTTTATTTAGAGATATGTGTGCATTTAATGTCTAATTAAGGTAATAAATACTATAACATTCTCACAAATTCTAATGAGAATCCTGGGGGTTATGAAACTGAAAAATGCTTCAATCTTTTGCGCAGACCCGCAGAACAAAGCAGCCATGGAGGCTGTGCAGAGAAGTATAGTCGTACTGTGTTTGGATGGCCCCAGTGACAAGGCATCTGACGACAGTCAGGCTATGAGTCAGGCAGTGGCTCAGATGCTCCATGGCGGGGGCAGCTCTTTAAACTCCGGCAACAGATGGTACGACAAAACTCTGCAGGTTGGTGTTGTTTTGTTTCTTGTCATTTCATACCATTTTATTTGTCACTGATAACTGGAGACTATTCATATAATTATTATGATGGACTATTTTAAGTGCCATTACTTTTATGTTCATTAATATTTTTTAAAATATTTTCATTATTAATTTTAGCATTGCCACACATTGGTGAAATATTCCAGCTGCGACATAAAATGCCAATTTAATTATTATATATATATATTTTTTATTTTATTTTTTATTTTATTTTTTTATTTATTTTTATTTATTTTTATTTATTTTTATTTATTTTTATTTATTTTTAATTTTTTTTATTATTATTATTATTTAGTATTTTACATAGGGTTAAATAATGGGTCTACCGCCCTCTGTATGTATTCTACATGTTGTATTATAATTCATTACTCATATTGTATGTCCTGTGGGCATGTGGCCTTTGACTTGAAATAAACATTTTCAACAACAAATAATGGGTCTCGGTCTGTATTTTAGATCATCGTCGGGGAGAACGGCTACTGTGGTCTAAACTACGAGCACACAACCGCTGAGGGTCCCCCTATTTCTGCACTTCTCGATCACATCCTGGCATTCTGGTAAATATCTATATGATGTGACAGGGATAAAAATATAGACACGTGCCTGGCAGCCCGATCCCATTTCTCCTAATGTTAAAGGTTTTCATTATTGGTTATTCTAATCAGTCATTTCCCATCACTGTTATTGTTTACAGCAGTCAATATGAAGGAACACGTAGAAAAGAACCCAGGATGATGGACCTGCAGAAGTTGGAGCTCAATCTGACCTCTGAGGTCATGCTGGCCATAGAGGAAGCCAAGAAATACGCAGATAGGTAACTTTGCATTTAATTGTCTTCATTATTAGTAACAATAAAATAACGGTAGCTCAAAATGTTAGTCCAGAGCCCTGCCCCAATCTCATCCCTCCGATAGTGTGTTTAAAACACTTGATTAAATGTATTTTTTTCACCCTGATCCATTCCTGCATCTGAATATTTTTAAAAAGCATTCATCTCAAAATCTCGCCCCACTTTAAAGCAAATTGACAGTTTGGTCAAATTTACTTCTTTTCCCTCCTGAATTTAGTCTTTTGTTTTTGATCACAAAAAAAATAATAATAAAGAGAAGAAGATTTTGGAGTACGATGTGTTCTGCATGGAGTTGTGTTATTGTTTCAGCAATGCGAGGGATGTCGATCTGACGGTGTTGACCTACGACCGCTACGGCAAGGACTTCCCCAAGTCCCAGCGACTCAGTCCAGACGGCTACATCCAGATGGCCATGCAACTGGCGTACTTCAAGTAAGTAGACCGCCAAGACATAGTGAGACTTGAAAATAGTCACAGTATTGTTTTACATTGATGATAGAGGTAGCTGGTAGCACAGTGGTAATATACTGCTGGTGTTGTAGCTTTCCATGATGCGAGCAAAAATAATCTTGAAAGCAGCTCTGAACCATAATTTAAATAATATAAAAACAAGCAATCATCGACAGTTATCCTGGTAAAGCAGTTATCTCCCTTGGTCTTGTCAGTACTGCATACAGTATTCACAGGTTTACTGCAACACCCAGCACTATGGATGTTGCGGGTTTCCTCCTGTCCTAAACTGACAAGTCGTGATGTAAGGGAGAGAATCTTGAAAGTGGCTGTAAACCACAATTAAATAAATAATAATGTCCTGGTAAATGTCCTGGTAAATGTTTGGTAAATTGTCTCCTCCAGGATGTATGGTGTGCCCTGTGCGACCTACGAGACGGCCTCGCTCCGGCGGTTCCAGCTGGGTCGCACCGACACGATCAGGTCATGCTCCATCGACTCCTTCAATTTCACCAAAGCCATGCAGGATACGTCGTCGTCTAAGGAGACCAAGATCGACCTGCTGAAGAAAGCCATCATGGCTCACAGGAAATACACTGACGAGGTGAGTCGTCGTGTCTATGTGTATACTGTCGAGACAAATTCTTCAATGTTTGTATCGATGGGTGGTCACGCAGTGGTAGAAAGTTGGACTTTGGAGTCACAGTTTCCAGGTTTAAATCCCGCCCCGGAGCGCAGCATCAATGCCTGACATGAAAGATATAACCTTTATACCACGATATTGATAATAGTAGTGTTAATATTATTATTATTACAATTAAATCTTTGTTATTAATACTATTATTACTATTATTATTACTATTATTATTATTATTATTGCGTTGTATATGTCAGGCTATCAACGGCCGTGGTATTGACAGACACATTATGGGATGGAAGCTATCAGCAACGGAGGAAGGGATGAATGTTCCAGACCTGCACAATGACGGAGCGTACGGAAAAAGCTGCTACTTCAAACTGAGTTCTAGTCAGGTGAGAACAGCTCTCAGTCTAAGACTGGTATCAGAAAGTGCCATGTATTGTGTCATTTATTCTGGCAAAAATTCTACTGAAACTATGCCTGGGGGCTGTTCGTAGAACAATAGTAAATAGTCAGATTTTAGATACGATAGTCCATGGTTGATTTGCTGTTCGACTCCCACAGTATTGTTAGCTGAAGTTATGTTTCCAATCATCATAGGAATATCGGTGCATCCATTTAAAGAAATATAGATTTACCTTTTTCCTCATGGAATAGGGTTTAGCTATTTATTTGATCAAGTGTCATATTGTAAGAAACTGTACTTGTCTAGAAATCACAAACCGGACATACTAAAGGGAAGTTACTCTGTTATGACTGAGGACTACGGTAATACACAGACGTATCACAGTAATCTCAGTATTGCAACTTGACGCTAGATAAATAGATGATGTTACTATTATAACTTATAGTGTAAAATGCTTATCTGTTGTCGTATTTGTTTGACCAGGTCGCTGCTAAACACAACGCTGTGATGGCATTCGGTCCCGTGGTGCCGGACGGATACGGGGTCTGCTACAACCCACAGAACACCAAGCTGAACTTCTCCGTATCCGCGTATGTCAGCTGCCCCGAGACCGACGCCAGAAGCTACGCCGCGGCGCTTACCGAGAGTCTGGACGACATCCAGCAACTGCTCGGCGCTCCTTCGGCCAAGTTGTGAGACCACCCGTCAATGCTGTGGTCATTGGCTTCTCTGGTCAATTGCTGTCGTCAGCAAGGTGCTGGTGGTCAAAGTTGGTTGTTAATGAGTTGGTTGTGGTCAGTGGTTGTTGGTTAATGAGTGGTCTGTGAGTGGTCAATAAGTGTGGTCAGTGGTGGTCATCTGGAGTGGTCAGCTCTCAGTAAATCACTATCTGGACCAGCAGTTTGAAAGTGTTAGAAAAACGGAAACAAATATGAGATAAACATTTGATGCCATCCAATGAGCAATGGTCAATATTAAGTTTATTTCCATAGTAGACATTTCTACTATAACCAACAAGAATGAGATTTTATTTTTAATATTTCATTTGTCTTCCATTTTGATAAATCATTAATCTCTAGTCATAATTATGATTTGCATTTTAAAACAAAATTATGTCATTATGTTATTTTATATTTTAGGGTTTTCATGCTTAAATTATACATTTGAAGAATTCAGTAACAAAACCATTTTCATAAGAAAAAAACAGTTTTCTTGTTTAAGCCTTGTAATTTCATTCTTTTGATATTCACTTTTATTTTTTTTAAATTTAGTTTGATGATTTCGCAAGTTTATTATTTTCCTGTATTCATTTCCATGTTTAGATGTTCATGTTTGAAAAGAAATATTACAGAATATTTATATTTTTTCTTCAGTAGACTAGGAGTTTTTTTTGCTTTCACGTGTTTGCTATTTTCATACTTTTTTAGAGTAACCAGAAAGTTTGAAGAGTACGTGATCCTAATCTCAAATAAAATCATAAATATATGGTAATGATTTAAACAATGGCATTCTGTACAAGCTACAATGTTTCAATAAACTAGTCCAATGTGTATAAGAGAAACAAATGCAATATATTTACTGTACAGACTTAGTATTTCTAGTTAGTTCCCTGGAAAACTGCTGATAATGGAACATGAATTATTATGTAGAATATTGTTAATAATCGGATAAGAGAAATATTTATTTTTTTGTAGAATGTATTTCTTGTCATTGATTATGTTTGTTATAATGGAGTATTACATTTGTATTAAAACCAACTACAAGTCGATGTAAACCATTTGTAAAGATTTGTCCATATTTTTCAAGAAAGAAAACCGCTTTCTTAGAAGCTGTTTCCTATATATTCAAACTGAAATGCTCAGAAAATGTTGCTTTCGTCACACACATTTTCTATAATAATAATTTTAGAAATAATTAATGCATTTACAGATCGTCATATTTTGTTGACATAGCTGTGAATTCATTTACATTCCTAAATGTCATTAGTCACACACATATTCTAATACTGAAATATTCCATACTTGTATGACTGTGTACATAGGTGTAAAAGCCTGAAGAAAGGATGATAGAGTATTTCATACATTTTTCTATGTGAATATATCATAGTATATTTATATATCTATATCTATATAAATTTATATGAGAATACCAGAAGTATAAAGGGTGGATGCTAACACAGTGATAGATCGTCAGACTTCGGAGTCAAACGTCCCGAGTTTGAAGCCACCTTGAGCATCAGTGTTCAAAGAAGCTACCTTTCCAATGTAGTCATGATAGTATGTGCTTTATGTACCGTTGAGGGCAGTAATCATCCTTAGTTTTGTCAGGTTTACTGTAACAGCGAAAGCTAGAAAGGTGTTGCAGGTTTAACTCTCTTCATGCTGAAGGCAACCAGATATGCCTGAAAGAGCTGTCTGTGCTTAGTCCAGCAGGAAAGGGGTTAATCCTGCCTTCAACTGATAACCATACAGGGTGATACTATAATATGAATTTTTCAAAGCATATCTTCATAGTTTCATACAGTGATGAATTATGATATATTCAGTCTGTATTATAAATGTTCCAAGTATATTGGATTAATATGTAAAATATATATATGATGCACCAATTTTATATATTCTTTTCATTGTTGTTTTTGTACATAATTTGATATCGTCATACAGCTGCCTTGAAAATAGACATAGAAGTATATTATTTGAGATCATTATAGTAAAGAAGCCAAGTTTGCAATACCAGAATCTATGCTGTGGTATCACATCTACATGTATACCTGCATAATATTGCTCAGTATGTGCTACGGGTGTTACATGTTTCCTCCTTGAGTAAACTGATATAATAGGGTATGGCACAAGGAAATTATATGTGTTATTGTTAGTGTCTTGTAAGCCCCAACACAAACAATAAGTAGTATATTACTAGTATATTACTTTACCCACCGATATAAGTATTACTAGTATAGGCCTGGTAATGTTCTGCAGATCCGTGGAAATCAGCAGATATATTTTTCCAAGGGTTGATTTATTTGCCCTGAACATGGCTTGGGGTGCAAGACCCCGGAATTGTTTTCTGCTGGTCACAATTGTCTGTTGCCATACCTGCTAGTTACTGTAGATCATGAAATTAATGCAAGCATAATATTAATGCAAAAATTGCGACTGATGTATTATCGCATTTAATTGCTGCACATTAAAGGTATTAAAGTACCAGAATAAAATATGTATGGAGACATGGCCGTTTGCATTTTATTGGTGTCGCATTTACGACTAAAATATAGAGGTCGCATTAAATTAGTGACGCATTCATTTCGTGATTTACAGTATATGTAACATTACCCACCAACTCTAAATATCCTATATGTCTGTCTTTCTGCCTGTCTATATATATCTGTCTGTGTGTTTGTCCATAAGAATTGCATAGACTACAGGGACAATGTAACAGCAGAGGCAGGAACTAATTGAAATACAAATAATCTGAAGTACCTAAGAAATTTGCCTTCACTCAGTAAAGAAATGGATTATGAAATGAACATGCATGATATGATATTTCTGTGATACGTTTCAGTTACAATAACAATGAACACAATTGATTATGCACATATATATATATTTGTTCAATTTTTTTTCAATCATGTTTAATATAACGAACAAAGCATGAAAATTAGTATTGTTATAGAATGTTCATATTTTCTTGCTTATATGATGTGATACACTGCTTTGCCTTTTGTTAGGAATTGAGTTTTAAACTCCGCAATCACGAATTTCTAAGACCTCAGGAATTAAATGGTGCAGGATGAAACATCCTCCAAAATATGATCATGAAATGTGTAAGTGCTTTGTTAGCAAATATGCTCAGTTAATAAACAGATGACAACACATTTAAAATGGTTTTGTTGTATTCCATTTACCCACGGTGACGTAAAGCAATAATTCACTCATTCTTGCACTTGTCGCAGTTTTGAAATGAGTGTACCAACTTAAAAAGACAAAGACATTCTGACAATGTGAAGTCTTGTAGAGGTCTTGTAACAAATTAATGAATGTTGGGGAAACGTTGCCTCTACTAATATGTGGCTCGTCAAATTGTCAATGTATGTGTTCATTTTGTTTCTAATGAGAATATTATATTTAGAATTCAACTCGACTGTCATAAGGCTTTATGTACTTGTAGGAATGGTGTCGTCGAACACGCAAAGTAAAAGTCGTAGACATAGACTAGCATGGACCCCTTGGATGTACAGCATCTCCCCCAGGGAACGGCACAACTCCGAGCTACGGTGTCTCCTGTACGAGTGAAGCGGAGTTAGGTCACATGTCATAGGGGATTGCAATCCAGGAACACGACGATGGCACCTGTTCGAATTCAAGCTTCTTCGTTGAGCTATACCAACTTCTGATAAGCTCTGACCGTCATAGCTGCGTCAAGCCAGCCATAATAGAGTATTATGAGTATATTATGGACTCACTTTGCTCGAGACGTTCTCTCTCTACCAGGCTTATCATGACAGGAATGTGCGCGCAGCAAGACCGGAGAGCGCGTGTTGTATGGCCATGAGCGCCATCTCAGCCCCAGAAGTATATCGTACGAAAAAAGCATAACTTATCTCACTTCCACCACATCACGGTTAGAGACGGAAAGGTAATAAGAACCGTAAGAGCGGTACACACGAGCAGAAAGAGCCAATCCAACGTCTCAGCAAACATCTTCCACGTTACCTGTCCCTCGCTTCCGGTTTTACCTTGAATCTTCTCCTTTGAAATCTGGACGTTCTGGTTCTGCTCGAGTAGTTCTGTACTCACTGGCGCCACTGACGCACTGCACCCGCCGTCCCCGAAGCAGAAGATTCGCCTGAGGACACGGGTGCTGCTTTGTAGTCTAGGGGGAGGTTTGCTGGTTTCCGGTTTGTGGTGGAGTCTCAGGATGACGGCTGACAGGATGACGGAGAGAGCACTGATGCTGACCATAGACGTCAGATAGACAGACAGAATAGAGGTCTGGAGGGACGTCTGGGGCATGTTTTCACCTGAAGAGGAACACAATAAATGTATACAAAAAAATATATATATAAAAATGTTAACGTGAGTAAATTTCGTCAGGCTCTCGTTTAAATGTGGTCGATACATGAAGTGTGTTCACTCCAACGAGCACACAGAATAAGGAAACGTGAGAAACGTTTAATGGTAGGTTGCTTTCTGGTTTCCCAAACAGGAAAAAAAACAAATACAAGAATTGTCCTTAAAGGCATAATATCACAGTTGATAGGCATGTATAATGGACAAACGAATTTGTTCTAAGACTAATTACGCTTGATTTATCGACCCCAACGTTGTTATTTACGGATATACTTAGTCTCCAGTACTCAATAGTTATCAAAATAGTAAAGTTTTATATGAATATAGTGAACGTTCCGTTATTTATCTGAACTGAACTATGAAGGAATTGCGAGAAACCGTTGCCTGTGCGTATAGTATATGTTTAAGTTGTACGACTGAGTTATGTCCCCTTACATTGACATAATGAAGCAAATAACAATATGACCATATTCAGGTTGTCTATCAGTAGATATGTGTCTACCAAACAGCGGTGGAAAGGTTTTTGGAAGTACAAACATGATTTTATGGTCAAGTGAATGTATTCTGCAGTTACAGCTAATAACTAGTCAAAAACCACCATAACTATCTGTGATCTTATGCCTTTAAGGAAATAAAATAGTTTTCTGATATGATAAATAGGCAATTTACAAATATACGTGGTAATCCCTCAACCAGATACTTACTTATTATCGTAAGGAATACTGTGTAGGCAAGCAGAACAGTGACGGAGTATCCCATCTTCTCGCCGGACTCGGCTGGTAAGGCAAATGCAAGAGGACCGACGCAGGACAGAAATAAGATGGGGATGATGACGTTGACGATGTAAAACTGACGGCGACGTCTCAGCTTGATTTCGAAGTCAATTTCAGAATAATTTCCTCTCTTCGTCATCCCGGACTTAGTCTTAAGGAGCTCCCATTCGCCATTCTTGGAGTAAAGTGACAAGTCGATGCTTCCCATTCCAGTGTCGATCTGGATCTGTGCATTTGTGGACAGCCAAAGGTAAACAACGATGTTGCAAACCTGGATATCAAATGGATAATCCGTCACCTTCAAGTCGCACGACGTCACGAAAATATCCCCGGGAGACCATATTACAGTCCCGCCGGAAGTCACCGAAACGGGCAGTTCGTCGAAACCAATTTTGGAAATTTTCTTCACCGTGTTCTTTATTACGATATCAGGCTTCCACACGTTCCTCTGCTGCACTTGGATCTTAACGACGTCGTTGTATAGGCTTGGTTCCCATTGTAGTATCTCATCCTGCCATTGCAACTCCAACCATCCATTAGTCGTCATTGTCTGGTCCCTCTCCGATATTCCGGCTACGGAGAGCAACACAAAGTCCACATAGACGTCCACGGTGCTGTTGTCATCATTCACTGGTCTCATGTTGATGTTGTAGCCTTTGAAGACGTCCGAATACACCCTGGTGTAGTTCTGGTACGACGCTGGATTGACTTCACCACAAAGAAGACAAGCAACGAAACCGGATAGAAGAGCGTAAACCATGGTGAATAGTGGTGTTGGTTTATATACGACGGCTTCTATAGGCGTTGAAGAGGCATGCGTCAGTGTGTTGTCAGCGAACGTGGGGAAGTCGCTGTGGTCGAGGTAACTGTGAGCCTACGCATGATGTTGCCGTAATCCTTATTACAGAAAACAGGGGTGGTGTTCCATTCTTGGACGCACATTCTGGACATGGGGCTGCTCCTTTCTATCTGTTCTGCCTGTACTTTCTGTCCGACGCATGTGCAGTTACACTGTGAGGTGTAATCCTTGGTAACTGCGCATGCGTCGGACAGAAATTCATACAGAACAGCTAGAAAGGAGCAGCCCCATGTCCAGAATGTGAGTCCAAGACTGTCAATGGAACACCACCAGGGTCAACTCTGTACGAAACGGTGTAGCCTTGTAATCTCCAACCGTAGATATATAGACAGTACCTTTGCTGTGGTTGTTGCTTCAGAGTTGTATCCTTTCGTATATGAAATATGTAATCCTTATGACGGAACACAGGGTCATCTCTGTACGAAACGGTGTAGCCTTGTAATCTCCAACCATAGCCATGTAGACTGTACCTTTACTGTGGTTGCTGCTTCAGAGTTACGTCCTTTAGCATAGGAGAACACATGGACTTAATACCTGTACGACTCGGTGCAACTCTAGGGCAACATTAAAATCACCGTAGCCATATAGAGTGTACCATTGCTGTGGTTGTTGCTTCAGAGTTGGATCCTTTCGTATAGGAAACATGGACTTCCCGTGCAACAAGGTGTAACTATAGGGCATCATTAAAACCAACCGTAGCAATGGTGTAGTCTTAATATGGCTACGGTTGGAGGTAAGTGTCGTTCCACAGAACGACCGTAGCGCTATGAAAGTCGTAACACCATGTTAACGCATCTATAGATGTTATATGACTCTCGTAGCCCTACGATCGTTCCAAAAAACGGTGCCCTCCTGTTACGCAGAAAGATCCAGCGTTGCGAGTCGTAACTCATGTAGTAACATAGAGTTACGACTCCCGTAGCGCTACGATCTTTCTGTAGAGCATGGTCCTGGTACGGTACCTCAGAGCTACGCCGTATGGTACAGGAGAACCTGATCCAGGTTCGACTCTGATTCTAAATGTGTGCGGCGATTTTTCTTTCTGTTTATCTATCTATGTCCGTCTCCTTTATAACACCTCTGTGTTTACATGTGAGCCCCGTGAACGCTCTCTATTAAATACAACAGAAGTCGGCCATGAAGAGGACAATTAAATACTGTACCCAAGAGGGGTAGGCATTATTAAAGGATACAATCCACGAGTTCAGTCCCAGGTCATTACATCTGGTAGAGACTTGGTTTGTCCACGGATACATTATTGATATTTATTTATGGACAAAATCACGTCATGGTCGCTGACCCCAAACCGCAAACACCAAGCTTTGATGATATAGATGTACATGTTAATAAATTAGTAGAGGATTTGTTGATGCGCTTCTTAATCTGGCAGAATTATTGACCTTGCTTCCAGTGTTACACGATGAATCTATAATATTGCATTGGTATATATCTATAATTCATTAATTACTATTTATAGATGACGGATTATTTTGAGTTTCAAAGACTGTAAATACGGGAATAGTGCATGTTCGAAAATGCCTCTAGCTGATCACCCAGCATAGAATGGGTACCCGGAAGGATGAGATGGACATGTGCATGATAACCTTGATGCGTCTTGAATGGCAGCCCAGGTTGTATACTCCCCAGGGAGTTGAGAAGGAATGTAAGTGTACAGATCCGTTGGTCGGGGTAATAAGCGCATTTGAGCAGTTATTCTGGATATTTTCGCTATATAAATGTATAATAATAATAAATAATAATAATGTACCTTGACTGATTGTTCTCACGGAAGATATTATATGGACCGGAGGGGCTATCCTCGAAACGTTCTTACGATCGTACTACAAGCGTAACGATTCTTATACTATGGCTACGACCTGATCTTAGGCTAAGAGGTTCTTAAGAAGGTTTCGAGAATAGAATCCCTGATTTTTGTGAAAACGATGAGGGAGGGTGGTAAAGTGTCTGAAACAATACCAAGTTAGAAATTAGAGAGAATGAGAAAAAAAAACATAAATGATAATCGGAACAAATAATAATTTATTTAGCAGTATAACACAAAACAAGTGAAATGTCAGACATATACCAGAGGCATAGGATATCAAGAAAACAGTTTTAATCCTGACATGATGATGTGCTCTCGGGCTTCAGACACCCTAGGCAAACAGTAGTTTATACACAAATTGGTTATGGCTGTGGGGTCCATATGTACAATCTCTTGGTACTGTCACCGTGTATCCGTACTCCTTACACAGATCCGGATTTACCATACGGATCCTTTTAACCCCATCACAGTCAGGGAGGGAATTGTAATCAAAAGCGTAGCAGCAGTGGCCAAGGTCAGAAACAGAAAATCCAAAGTTTCCGCTAACATTTTCCACGTTACCTCAACCTCGGCTGCATTTTCACCACCGAGGTTATCCTTGGAATCCAGAACCGTGCCGCTCTTTTCCATGTACTCTCTACTCACGGGTTCCACTGAAGAACTACGTTCGCCATTTCCGAAGCAGAGGATTCGCCTGAGGACGCGGGTGATGCCTTGGAGTTTGGAGGGAGGTTTGGTCACTTCCGGTTTGTGGTGGAGCCTGAGGACGACCGCCGACAATATGACAGACAGGGCACTAATGCTTACCATGGAAGTCAGGTACACAGATAAAATAGCGGTCTGGATAGACGTTTGAGGCATTTTGTCGCCTGAAGAATAACATGAAAAGAACATTAATTTTAACTGGTATGAGGAATTACAAAATACATCAAAATGCTGCCATGTATCGAGGAATACTCTGCTTCATCACGAACATTGAAAATGGGTTTATGAAAAGAAAGCAATACATATACTTATATAGCCAAGGCCCTACAGTATTGGTAGAATAGGGGAAATACTATTGAAGGCAGCTCTAAGCCCCAAATGAAAAGAAAAAAATATATAAATACCTTCCAATTTGGTAGGATTACCAATACTTACTTATTATCGTAAGGAATACTGTGTAAGCGAGTAGAACAGTGACGGAGTATCCCATCTTCTCCCCGGACTCGGCTGGTAAGGCAAATGCAAGAGGACCGACGCAGGACAGAAATAGGATGGGGATGATGACGTTGACGATGAAGAACTGACGGCGACGCCTGAGCTTCATTTCGAAAGTCACTTCAGAAAATTTGCCCTTCTTTGTCATCTTAGATGTCGTTGAAACTAGTTCCCATTCACCATTCTTTGAGAAAAGTGACAAATCCATTTTATTCATGCCAGTGTCGAGCTGTATCTCGGAATTGGTAGATATCCAGAGGTAAACAACGATGTTGCAAACCTGTACATCAAACGGATAATACGTCACCTTCAGGTCACATGACGTCACGAATATGTCTCCGGGAGACCACACCACCGTCCCATCGAAAGTTAACGAAACTGGCTGTTCGTCGAAACCAATTTTCGACCGTTGCTTCACCGTGTTCTTTATTACGATATCGGGCTTCCATACGTTCTTCTGCTGCACGTGGATGTCCGCGACGTCGTTGTAAAGGCTTGGATCCCATCGTAGTATCTCGTCTTGCCATGCAAGGACCAACCAGCCATTGGTCGTGATCGTCTGGTCACTTTCAGATATTCCTTCAACCGAGAGCAACACGAAATCTACGGACACATTTACAATGGTTAAGTCGTCATTTACTGGTCTCATGTTGATGTTGTAGCCATTGAATATATCCGTATACACCTTGGTATAGTTCTGATACATTGCAGCATATACCGTACCGCTAATAAGCCAAGAAGCGAAGACAGTGCTGAACGTGTAACCCTTCATGGTAAATATTGGTCTATGAAATCGGTTCTATGGAATACTGGTCTCCGTAAGCATCTTGAGATGGTCGAAGCGTCAATGTCCCTTAACAGTTTTGTCTACTATGGCTACCCGTGGTAGTATTTACGTGCAAGTACGACAACACTAATGGAATATAAGGCAAATGTAAGATATAATTAAACGGTGTACCCCAGAACCTTAACTGTCATATAATGTATGTTGTGGCCATCAAAAGAACACGGTGATATGGTATTTTTCCAGAATTCAATGGACGCCAATAGAGCGTGTCTGGAATTGACTCGTGGACGGGACGTGGGAGCTATTGAATTTCAGCGGTTTCGATTGATATCTGCCGCCATTGCGTTGGAACACGGTCATTGATGCATTAGACCACGGGGTATAAAAGAATGGCTCCACACAAATAGTACCATGAGCACTGATTTAATTAAATTCTGGTAATATAAGAGATCTATTGTGATTGGTTGACAGGAATGCACGCTAATGTAATAATGTTGTTAATTGGATACTGTTAACACGAGATTTATTTTGATTGGTTGATACAAATGGACACTGATACAATGTCTCCAGTGTATGATTTGTAACGCATGGGGTTAATGACACATTTTATGTATTAGTAGTGTCAACAACTCCCCTGATTGACTAGATTTTAAAAGACAAAAGAAATCGAACGTTATATGTTATTGACGATCGAGTACACTTTGATCGACGTTGATATGCCAAGGAGTGCACACAAACTCAGAGAGAGAGAGAGAGAGAGAGAGAGAGAGAGAGAGAGAGAGAGAGAGCAAATTATAGTAATATTTCACTATTTGGATTACTAATATTAACAAAGCCCAGTCAGTTCGTCTTGATCGAGTTCAATCCCGCCTTGGGTACCCAGAAACCATGTTCTCGGGCAATGATCAGATCAGACGCGATGTCTGTACTATTGGAAGTTATCGTCATTAGTTCGTCGGTACCAACAAATCATCATCCTAGGTTTACTGCAACATTCAGTGCTACACGTGTTGCAGGTTTCCTCCTGCCGTTATTTTATATTTGACAAGCTGTGATATGAGCGAAATAATCTTGAAAGCTGATTTAAATTCCAACTTAGATTAACATAAAGAGAGCAGGCCGGGTAGAACTATGTTTTCTGTTGTGTACACTAGATTACTACATCAATCGGCCATCATCGGGCCATTTCCGGTTTGCTCCGGTTGGTTA
Organism: Lepetodrilus elevatus; assembly: GCA_034780755.1. NCBI lineage: Eukaryota > Metazoa > Mollusca > Gastropoda > Lepetellida > Lepetodrilidae > Lepetodrilus > Lepetodrilus elevatus. The sequence goes on along the minus strand of JAVCKZ010005015.1, from coordinate 4,836 downwards.
GCCGAGTGATTATTACACATTCGGCAGAGTTCGAGATTTTAATAACTTCTGTCGTTATATATCGGTCAGAGAGCAAAATACTGTAATAACTAGGAATATAGATCTTGCATTTTATTTTATTTCCCAAACAGTCGATTAACTCCTTTGTCTCTGCGCGTATGACTTCGGATTCATCTACGGTAGATACTTGTCAGTTTATTGCACTGAAAAGTAAAATAAATAATGTTGTTATGTGAGTAGGCTATCCACGTTGAGGAGAATGTAACTGATGTGAATATAGGATTAAGCAATTTAGTGTCATACATTCTTTCTTTGGAAGAAAAGTACTATAATGTTATTGGTTAACAAATCACCAATTAAACGTATATGGGAAAAGTCCAAATTATGTCCAAGTCATAATGGAACTCATGTAACTGGATAAAGACTGTACATGATGTAATAATATAACTTACCTGGGTTGCTGTTAAAATACAAGTAGAATCCTTTACCCGTTACAGAGTAGTCGGTAGTGAAAGTAAGGACGAATGTACCATTAGATTCTGCAAAAATGTATAGTACATCGATTAAACCATACTTTGAAGAAATTGACCATTGTCTACTTGAAACATTCGTCAGTGCCGGATGTTCAGTAGGCAATGACGGATGTTAAGTTAAGTGTGTAATGACGGGTGTTAAGTATGAAATGACGGATATAAAGTAGGCAATAGGAGTTCAGAGGTTGAGTAAAACACATCTGGAACGTACTGAAGATAATTTCTTCTGGGAAGGAATCGCCACAGAACTTTTTTTCTCCAAAGGACAGGGCATCGTAACTGCATTTGGCCTCGTTCTCGATGTCGAAGGTCATCATAAAGAAGTGGAGGTCAACTGGAGTGGGAGTGTTGATGACGTAGGTGCAGTGCATGTTGTTCTGGTAGCCACCGGGAGGAGAAGCCAATGTTCCGTTAATACCGTAGACGACCACGTTGCAGTAGGCTGCGAGAGAGAAATATTGATACTTAAAACAAACAAACATTAACCTTCTCCCTGAGAGAGAAATATTGATACTTAAAACAAACAAACATTAACCTTCTCCCTGCTGAATAACATCAAAGTGTTCTATTTCTGCATGTGATCGGGCAACTTAAGTCGCCTCCAGCACGGAGAGGGTTAAAGAAATAACTAAACTTTATACAAAATACGAGAAGGTAAATAACTCAATGTTACTACACAGGTGTATCTAAGTTAAGAACATAACATTAATTAGTTTTGTTCAGATAATAATAATTCTACGAATTATGTTCGAATATCTTTTATAAAAATACATACATTTTATAGTAACAAGATCTAGCGAAATTGATTCACTTTAATGTACTATATTACCCATGCTACGTGTATATTAGAATATTGACCTCAATGGTTCAATTGTCTTATATTAGATCTTTTGCTATTGCAAATCAAATCTTCATACACATCTATAATAAAAGGAAATGTTCTGCTGATATCATCATAGACATTATAAAGCTTTCAATTTAGAGTTATAACCTGGTTTGCTTCTGTTGTAACTTTCAGTGGTCCAGTTGTAACTTCCGGTGGTCAAGTTGTAACCTGGAGTGGTCATGTTGGAACTTCCGGTGGTAAAGTTGTAACCTGAACTATTTGAGCTGTAACTCCCAGTCGTCCAGCCGTAACTTGGAATGGTCGTGTTGTAACTTGAACTATTTGAGTTGTAACTTGCAGTTGTTGCGTTGTAATCTGTAATGAGTGTCTAGTTTACGAACAATTGTGTATACTATTAGTATTATAAATATTAGTATAAGAAATGCGTAGGCCTAAATCAGTCAGTGAAATATTTACGTATGAATTGACGGAACTGAAGAATATTCTCTGTAATTTCCAAACAGTATTTACAGAGATAATCTACTATACTGTACAGAGCTTCAATGCAATTCATAGTACTGTAAATTACATAGTTTATTAAAGCCCGTTACCGTTTGGAGCACGTTATAATTTCGGCTTTATAGGTATCATTTTAACATAAATCGTTATACGTTCTTTGTTTGGATTTCGTTTTTGTTGGTATTTTGTAAAACAATAATTTGGTTCAAATGAGGTGACAGGACTCAATAATCCAGTAGACATAGTGTGGTATATACTTACAAGCTTGACGCCTATGTCTGTTTGGTTTCTGAAATTAAATTAAATTAATATTAATTACAGAATAACGAATGGACTGATGAATCGTTCTATTAAATATAACACTAAATTACATATAACACACATTACAGAACATATCGGTAAAGATTGTTTTATGGCTTTGCATTTGAAAGGTAAATACCAATACATGCTTGATTTCAGTATTGTAAACTACGCATAAAACATTTAGCTGAAGATAGCTGAACTTGTAATAATGACATCCTGTAAAACAACTATTAGAAATGTTCCTAAAAACTTACGTCGAAAGCTTTCCCTTCAATGAAGGCAAAGCAGACCAGGAAAACGACGACAGCAGACAAGGAAGACATGATGATATAGAGAGGAACCTTGGCTCACACCTACAGTCGTCTCAGTATCTACACTTTATATACTCTCGCTACTATTGGAATAAATATGATTCATTTCATTGTTATCGATTTTGAGGAGGCTTTTTAAAATGCAGTCAGAAATATTATCACGTATTGTTAATTAGCAGGCAGGTGAAATACAGGCGCGTGCATGTGTAGTCAAACTTTAGTTATTTGTTTCTGCAATTTGTATGTGGGGGTGGAGGTACGTATGTTGCATGGTTATTAGTAACCCTCTCCTTGCTGGATTAGGAACAGATACGGCGTTAGGGCATCCCCAGTAGCCTTTAGCACGGATAAGGTTAACATAGGATAATAGTATACTTAACCCTCTCCCTGCTGAAGGCAACCGTTCATGCTTTAATGAGCAGTGCTTTTGCCTAATCCAGCAGGGAGAGGGTTAATATAACCAGGATATAGTGTACCTGATTTCTTTGATACACACCATTTTGTAACTTAATTGTTGCATTAATTATTTATTTCAAATACCTTTCTCTGCTGAAACGTATATGTTTATTTTGACATAATAATCTCCGACAATATGTTGTCATGACGAGAAATATTGTCCAGACAATCAATCTTTATTTTATGAATTGGGGTTTAGAAGATTGGGGCTTTCAAGATTATTTCACTTATATCACGACTTGTCAGTTTAGGACAGGATGAAAACCGCAACATCCGTAGCGTTGAATGTTGCAGTATATCTGCGAGCATCGGCTGGTACTGACAGACCATGGATGGTATCTGCAATGCCACGCTACAGACAGTGCATTCTATGAAGCCAGTATATGAATAATACAGTGTAGATAAAATAGAAAACTTGGTGTCAATATATTATATTTAATAGATAAAGGGGCTTGCTATTAATGTTAATATATTTCCCAAGTTAAAACGGCTTGAGAATATTATTTTATGTAAAGACATTTACACCAATTGTTTCTAAATGCATGTAACATCAACACTTCGCAGAAAGTGGTATCTTTTTTGAAATCACTCATGTTTGCTGGACGCATACTACTACCTCCCACACACACATTAGAGAAGCGACCATTGGAAGCCAAAGTATGAGCAGGGTCTACATCGATGGGTCCACTGATGATACACAGGTGCCTGATAACTGAACACGGCATTTTAATAATTCAATATGTTCCCTTACTTACCTTGCCCAATCACAATTAACGTTGACAGTGCAATATCTACACCCCCACATGCACACTGCAGAAACAAACAAATACATTTGACTACATATGCACGCGTCCAAGTTTCACCTGCGCGGTAATTAGATATATACGTGATGATATTTCTGACTGCATGTCATTTATCCTCCTCGAATCATTGATCTTTTAATGCATTAGACTTCAATCCAAAACTAGTCAATAGTAGCCAGAGTATATAAAGTGTAGATACTGAGACGACTGTAGGTGTGAGCCAAGGTTCCTCTCTATATCATCATGTCTTCCTTGTCTGCTGTCGTCGTTTTCCTGGTCTGCTTTGCCTTCATTGAAGGAAAAGCTTTCGATGTAAGTATTAAGAAACATTTCTTATAATTATTTTACAGGATATCATTAATACTAGTTCAATTATCTTCTTGAAATTGTAATAGAAATTTGCTTTACTTGTTTTATTATATCGAAATTGATAATGTATTTGTCTTTCTCTTTAAACTGGAATGCACACAAATGTTTACCAGTATTTTCTGTAATGTGTGCTACTGTATTATGAAATTTACTGACACTAATGGAAAGATTAATTAGTTTTTAATTGAATTTAATTTAATTAGTTTTTAATTTAATTTAATTAATTTAATTTCAGAAACCAAACCGTCAAAGGCGTCAAGCTTGTAAGTACATTGTTCCTACTGTAATTGATTACGTATTTAGGAGATAAACGGTTCCTATTGCAAATTCCCCTTAAGGTTATCGGTATTAACCAGTTAGGTTAGAACCTGGTTTCAACTCCAATAAAAACGGAAAACGTAGAACTGCAATTTATAACGTGCCTCACTAATAGTATGCTCGTTTACTTTGCTAAGAAGTTCAGTGATGCCCCTGTGTAATAGATTATCTCAGTAAATACTTCATGGAAATTCTACAGGGATATTCCGCCCTTCTGTCAATTCATACGTAACTATCTAGCATTTCACTGACTTATGAATTGATTTCGTGTTAATACTAACACAGGGGCGTGGAAAGCGGATAATGGAATAACTCAGTTCTAAACCACTCAATATTAAATTTATATTCAAAATAATATTTTTTTATATTTTTTTCCCAATAAATGTATTGTCAAATAT